>JAQFXN010001142.1:0-16463 GCA_034693365.1 Liacarus xylariae
TTAATCCCTAACACCTGTTTTGTATTGAAAGCATTTTTCAGTAAATTTCCACTTAAATGTTATTAATCTAATTATTCATATAGAACATATGGATAATATTTGACAATAAAATTTTTGGACAATTTGTCCACAAGAATGTCTTCTGAAGTTAATATTTTTATAATTTTGCGCTCTGGTAATGACGACACGAGAATCGTACTACTGTAACAGTACAATGTATTCAAATATTTTATTTTCAAAAAATCATGCAGTATTTTGATGTGAATAAGAATGATTTAGATTCAAACAAACATTGAGCAAGCTTTCTAAATATTTTTACATGTAATTTTTGTAAAGATTTTGTTAAAAAACGTCAAAATTTCAACATGTAAATCCATGTTTGTAATCACTTGAGAGATAAATTTTATGAAAATTAATAAATAGTTCTACATCAAAGATACAGGAGAGGAAGGATATGATCGATAAAATCTCTGGCTGGTGAGACTTTTTGTGATGGTGATCCTTAAAATGGTTGAGTAAACGAAGACTATTACGAATAGAAAAAGGAAAAAGTTATCCTGCAACCTAGGATTATAAAATGATCCAAATTTTATGCCGAGAATGGCCGTTTTTGACATTCCAGGCGCCTTTTTAATTAGATTGTAACTCAATGAAAGTGTTGATTTGTCCAAATGTCTGTTGAAGATATGTACTAAAGTATAGTCTTTTTAGATTAATGACTCAAAATAACAAATTATGTCTATCAGACAATGACATTGAGATTGAAATAATTGTGAAATGCTTTTTATTTATTATATCTACAAATCAGAGATGATAAACGGCCGGTGGATTTTATGATTCGTTCAAACTTTACTCAAAATAAACAAATACAAATTTTATTAGATTTAAAATGAGACGAGTTCTGAATATTATCGATTTTTGACCAGAAAAATAAACAGATGCTTCTCAGTTGCTAAGAATTTACTTATTTCATATTTTAGAAAATTAAAAATGTTTTTTGATAACTGTTGTAATGAGATATTATTATATGTAAATTTCATTTTTTATTAGCTTTCCTCCTTTTCACTTAAGCTCTATTTATTGAAAAAGTTTTGATTTTTATTTTGTTTAAAAATCGAAAATATTCATAACTTATCTCGTATTTTTATCTAATGGAGTCTATTAGAGTTATGAATATTTACAATTTTTGAACAGTTGAACAATTTTTTACAATCCCAAAAATATTAAATAGTTTGCATTAGTTTTTTGACTCAAGTTGGAACGTATCTAAAATCCATCGGCTGTTTCTCATCGCTGCTATAACTATAATTATAAATATAAAGAAAAGTTAAAGAAATAACATTTCAATAGTTTTTATTCAAAAGAATTTTTTTAAGCTTAATTTATAGGGAAAAAAACAAGATATCATTTATTTATTTCTGAGATTATCATTATATTAATATAATATTAAGATTAATAATGCGAAGAATCTAATGATAGTCGCTGTCAACTCATGATAAGAATTCACTGTCAGGAGATTTTATTAATCCTAATCATAAAATAAATCAATTAAATTGATTTGAATATAAATAGAATTCACATAAATTTTTAATAAATTTCTTTAAATTTCTTCAAATGTTTTTTGATATTTGAACAGAATATTTATATTTAAACACAAAACATAATTGTTATAAACATATCACAAATTAGTTATTAAAGTTTTATAAATATTCTGTTCAAATAAGTGGTTTTGATTTTTTTCTTCAAATTCTTTTTAAAATTGCAATTATTTAGTTTCTATGCATTCAATTCTTTAGATAAAAGTTATCGCAAATCATAAACATTGGGATTCTTTTCATAACTATTCGGAAAAGTTTTTTTTATTACTTAAATAAATGATTGAAATTATTATAAATATTGCGATTAAACAAACGATAGCTAATAATATAAAACAAGTTCCCGGAATTGTTTCAATTGTATGTTTAAAAAGATTAGCACTAATTGTAGCGGCAATTGTGGGCGCAATTCCGTCCATAACAGTCATTAACGTAAATATTTTGCCCAATTCTTTGGCCAAAACTATTTTAGATAGATGTGTTTTCAGACCAATAGCTGCCATCCAAGTCGTGCAACTCATGGCTAGAGATATGTAATAACCGGTTGGACTGAGAATTGTGGCCAAAACTATCATTTGTAACATAAGTCCAGAGAAACCAATTATCGATAGAACCATATCTTTGAGTTTGAAAACCTATAAAACAAATTATATCCAAAAATAAATCTTTGAATTCCTTTTTAATTCAATGATTGCCATTAATTTATACCCGAATTAGTAGTGGAGTGACAGTCAATATGACCACACAATTAGCAATCAATCCAATTGAGCCCATATGACTGAATACCTGTGCGTCCCAGTGGTAGACCTTCTCGACGAATTGGAACAGAAATGACGGCACAGACATCAATACAAACAGATAACAGAATATTCCGCACATTATTAGCCATATCTGTGCCCTCGCATTGTTGGCCCGCTTTTTGACACATGTATTGAATATCTCTTTTATATTTTTTAAATCAAACAATAATCTGATTGCGTGTCTATTACTCTTCACTTTACGATAAATATCCTTCTCTTCCCCCTCCTCTTCAATACTTTGAGTACTGTCTCCAAAATTCTTTTCCAGAAGTGTTTTATCCTTTCTTTGATTTATGGCAAACACCGCCCAAACAAATGCTATGAATGCAGACAAACCGCTTATGAAGAATATGAGTGCTGTGTTGTGTATCTGTCCATTAGACCAAACGGCACTTCTGTTTATTAGTTCTCCATATAATAGCGTTGCCGTCAAATTATCTTTGAATTCGAGAAATTAATTAAATAATTAAAAATATTATTTAATAAATTAGTGACAAAACAAACCCAAAGCTATAATCGTCTCCAGTATTGTCATTCGTAATGCTCTCAAATGCAATGGAGTAGTGGTCGCGACATAAGAATATGCAGTACTCCATGTCATCGAACCGGACAGTGTGTACGGAATGAACGACAAAAGCACCCATTTTACATCTGTTTTTAAAATTTAAACATTAATTGATATATAAAATGAATTCTTTTTCGTAATAATAAAATGACCGGAATCAAAGTAATAGGAATTAAACCAATTGATCACCGCTTCCATGCATTGAGTGGATGAGCCGATTATGAATATGGCTTTCCTTCCGTTGTTGTATTTGTCAATCCAGGCCCCGAGGAATAGCGCCCACGGAATTCCGGGCGCGTATGTGATTATATTCTGGTACATATTGTAGTCAACAGCTTTGGCTAATATTTTAGTTTTGAAGCTATAGTTTGTGTCATTTTGTGTAATCTCTGCTAAATTATAGCAAAACTGTTGACTCAAATTATATGTATTTCGGCATATCTTGTCCTGAATTAATAGATCCAAAGGAGTGCTTCGGCTATATAAACTAAAAGCCGTCAAAAACATAAATACTTCGACTCTTAATAACGAAACAAAAATCAAAAAACTTTTCAATTTTTGCCACATTTTCCTCTATTTTTAGCTAATTTTTTATTCACAACTATTCGAATACAAGTCTTATCCACTCTATTGTATAAATCATAGCAAACATATTGTTAATCAATATTTAATGACAATCTTTTATTTACTTATTTTTTGTAATACAATATTTCAAGAATTAAATCTAAACAACAAAACTATTGAATTATATATTTATTGTTCTAACAATTACTTTACAGTAGACTAGAACTGACTTTTGTATTCTTGGCTTTTATTCAGTTATTTAATTAGTTATAAAATAATGATTAGATTTAAGATAAAACAAAAACTTCTGAACAAAAAAGATAATACTTTTCTTATTATTGTACTTAAGTATAGAATTAGAATCACATAATATTAATTATAATTGCCATTAAAAACTAAATAAATAAATAAATCACCATGCTACTATAACTATAGTTACATTAAACAATCATTTCTATTGCATTACTTTTATAATGAAAATGTTAATAAGGAGTGAAAATAATAAAATAATTTCTAGTTAAAATAAAATACAGTATATTAAAAGTTATAAACAAAGAATTGACAAAAGTTTTCTAACCAATTTTATCGATTGAGCTCTTCCAGAGTTAGGGAGCTTAGTAGGGGCCAAGTCATTCACAACTTGAGTGCCATTTTTGCAGAATTTTATTTTAACTATGAATAACTATTTCAGTCGTTAATAACTAAAGCGTAGAAAAATAAGAGATTATTATCTAATATTATTGCATGAGCTTCTCGTCAAGAATGAAAATGTGAACGAGAGTTAAATCAAATGATTTTGAAAATTACATACAGTTCGACATATTTATAATAAACTTCATTTAATCAAGAAAATTTGCTTCGATTTAAACTTAAATTTTTTATGAAATCAAATTATTATATAATTTGCAAACTAATTATTCTTTTGTAATTTTAATATTAGATGTCAAAGAATAATAAAACAACTTATTAGCAGACATCGACCGGGGCGTAGAAGTGGCCTGTGCTCACATTCAAACGATTAAAGAATTATATAAACAACTGTACAAACAATTATATCCTGATTAAGCACAGGGATTACCACAGCTTTACTAAGGAATGGGTTGTATGATTAGGCAATTACAAATTCAAATCTCTAAATATTTAGATTTAATTGATTCAGAAAATAAAATTGAATTTAATTTATTATTATAAATAATTTTTAGCTCATATTCCTTTGGAATTCATGCTTATAGATTCGTGATGTCAGTGTGTCTGTCTATTGTATGGGTTTCCCCTCTATATAATAATAATAATAACTTTATTCAATTAACAACTTATGTTAAAGGCATACATTCATTTGTATTAAATTGTTTATAGATATATACAATACTCATATTGCATACAATACAACTTTATAATAGTTATACAATCAAATTACTGTTGTTCAAATAAAAATTGATATCGGGCGTAGGGGAAGAGAACTGAGGTGCATGTTTAGGTGTCCTGTTTCGTAATGTTATGTTCAATGGTGATATGTACTGCATGACTGTGCTGTGTATCCTCTGCCCCAACCCGCCCAATATTAATAGCGGTAAATACGTAACAATGAAGTTCCGTTAGTAATAAAAAGCAGGAATGCACTACACGAAATTCCTTTATTAATAGCAAAATTGTACAACAATAGTCTATAACTACGACCTGTTAGGTGTTCTTGGAGCTCGTGTTGGCAAACGTAATGATATTTTGAGATACTATATATTGGAAAGTTTTGTAAACTTGTTCCGTATAATATTTCCATCACTCAAAAATTTCCTGCAAAACTATCGAGCTGTTCCTTTCTAAGCTTCTTAAGCTTCTGTGGTTAAACCCCAAAGAATTTAAGATTCTAATTCAAATATAACATATCAAAACACTTCTTAATATAGTGCCATCACTCAATTAATGCTTCAAAATTTTCCCGTTAAACTATCAAGTGATTTATTAATAATGAGAAATACACATCTAATTTCTATGAAATATACTCTATTAGCATTTGCGTCTATGGGGTAGCTATTTCTTCGAAAGAGGAGATCATAGATCATATATTCGGTTTTAAACGATGTTACCTGGTTGTGAGGGATATCCCATATTTTAATTGATATTAATTTCACTTATACGAGCTCATATTAATATTCATTCATTTAATTTTTTCATTTGTTCTACATTTACTTTATTTATATTAAAATTTTCATGAATTTTTATTTTCAACTTAATTAATTGAAATCAATATTAGAATGTCTTAACGTTTTATTGGAAAAAATAACTTTATGTTTATATATTATATTTACTTAATAATCTATTTCTGTAGTCTTTTAGCTAAATAAACAAAATTGCAAATAGAAATTAAATTAAGACCACTTGAGAATATTAAAATAATATTTCAACAGAGCAATTTTATAATTTGTACATAAACAATACTTGCTCAAAAATATAATGGTCCCAATATAGTATCTTGAACGAAATAACAAAACTTAAATTTTTTAATTGACATTAAATATGGAATTTCTTATAAATTTTCAAACTTTGTTTCACAAAAAAGAGAAAGTGATTTAACAAATGAATGAAATTGAAAATCAGTTTCCGTTTTATTATTTATTTTTCTTTTTAGGTTTTAATATAACAACAATTAATGAAAATTTATATAAGAAATTGCCCCGTTATATATTTAAAACTTTAAATTTAATTTCAATTATATATGTTTATTCCTATAATATCTCAGTATTGATAAAAGAGCCTGAGAATATATCCAAAAATTTGTTCCGGATATCATTTCATCTAAAAGCTCTAATTTTATTAATTTCCATAAGTTATTTCAATAACAAATTAACAAAAATTAACAAGATAATAGAGAAAATTAATGATGAATTGACTGAAATCGATGGAAAAAGAGTAGGAATTACGAACAAAATCTATTGTATAATTTGGTTAATATTCATAATAACAAACATATCTATATTCTCGACTCAACTACATTTAATATTCCTTCATTTTATTTGGTCTGTCTTTGCATTCAATTGGATAATCACTACTCCATTGCTATTAATACAGATCTGTTATAAAATTTCTTTAATTGAAAATAAAAATTATGGTTTCGTTCATAACATTGAAGAGTTGACAGAATATCGTTTTGAAGAATTGCAACAAAATCTACTGAATATTCAACGATTGAAAGAATCGGTTAATAATAACTTAGGTTTTCTCCCATTCATCTGGTTTTGTGAATTATTTCTTTCCACGTGTTTTCGTTTGTCTTATATCGCTATTTATCGACACCTGAAGGATGAATATTACAATTTATTCCAATCATTGTTTGAATTCATTCAAATCTATTCAATTAATTTGTTTTATTTATTTTCTGTCCATTATTTTCAATCCCAGAGACCGACAGTCAATGAGTTATTCTATCGTTTCAGTCAAACCAATAAATGTCTAACACTAAGAGAAAGCAATTCAAAGAATCTTTTGGTCCAACAAATCATTTATTGTTATTCTAAGAGTGAATACAAGGCGTGGAATGTCTTTACAATCCATAGTAAGTTTTTATTTACTTTCTTAGGTTCTGTGGTTTCATTCACTGTTATGTTAATTCAATTATTTCAATAAAATTAATTATTACATTCAATAGAGATTTTTACCCAAATTAATTTGAAATATATTTAGTGCTCATATCCTAAAATCAGAATTTCTAGATTAATAGATTCCTAGTTTGTCCACTATTTTGAATCCCATTTAGAATATTCCTTATTAATATTTAACATGTCTATTTTTAATTTAGCTGACAATCAATGAATTTTCATAATAATTTGTTAAAATATTTTAATATTTAAATGAGTCGATAAAAATAATTTATACAAAATTAAAATTACAATAAAATTTTAGCTGTTTTAAAGTATAATTACTTTTATATACTAATTCTCAATATTCTGTGGTTTGAACAAAATCTTATTTTTTCTAAATTATTGTTTAATTATTTTCATTAGATTTTATATACAATAACATTTCGGAATTGTATATAAAAAATAAATAAATCAGTTGTTCAAACATATAATAGCATTGATTTGTTTGCTTTTTAACAATTATTTGATGTAATTATAATAAATGAGAATTAGTAAAATAAAACAAATATTTTTGAAATGTATAACAAAATTTGTGTTCAGATATTAATGGCTTATGACTAGAGATGGAATATTTATAAATGAAATTCTAATTTTATGTAAAGAATAAAAGAAATTATAAAAATTATTTATAAGAGAGAGAAATATGAGTTCAAACTATTTCTAAAAGTTCTATAAAATGTTAACAAAAAATATTTTTTTCAATACTTTGAATTTTTAATTTTAGTTAATTATATAATTTACTGTGAATTCATACAAATTCACAATTAAATAAAACGTTTGCTATAATTTAGGTCAAAAATCTAATATATTTTACAGAAAATACTATAAGTGTTTCAAAAAATTTTAATATTCTAAATAAAATTCTGAAATTCTTGATATCTCTGTAAAACTCGATGAAACCAAAGAGAATAATGATTTTAAATTTTTTATACGATTTATATGTTTAAAGAGTTAACAAGAGTTCACTCATATCTCACAATTGAATGAGCATGCTAAAAACGGTTTAACTCTTTAATATCGCATATCCTTAGTAGAGAAATATGCATACAATTGTATAAACCGTTGTTCTCATGGCTTCAATTGGTCTATAATTTTCATATCACTTCAAAAATTTTAAATTATTTGGTGCTCAACAAGAAAAGAGAGAGAAAGTGTCCATAAATATCAAAATTGAAATTAAAATTATTTAAAATAAAATATAAATAACACAAAACTCAATAAAAACTTATCACTTCTTTTGTTAAATAAAACTTCGGCAGAAAATAAAAATATAACAGAACTATAGATAAAAGGAATTCTCATCACTTGAAACGATCATAAAATAAAATTATAATAATTTAAAAGCATTTCATTGTGTCTTAAGCTCTAAACATAACATAATTAAATCGGAAAAACAAAACTAGAGTTTAAAAAACAATTGATTTTTTTTTATAACAACAGAGAAAATCTCCCGAGAATTCATTGAATCTATTTATCCGTATTTCGAAAAAGTAAAGCCAGTATTTCCTATCCAGGGGTAAGTGGACGGACAGGGTTGACACGTGCGGAAAGACCGGGCGCCGTTTTTAGAGTTGACATTACAGACAGTCGGGTGATGGCAGGGGGAGTCCACGGGTTTGGTCGAGCACTGGAAGGGCTCGAAGTTGTGCAGTTGGTCTACAGGAGTGGGACTACGCATCCATTGAATCATTTGCCAATTGGTTACGATATAGACGTCCTCTTTCTGTACGATTTCGTCCAAGAATTTAATGAATGCCTTCTTGTGGTGCTGTGTATTAAACCACGCGCTGTGATAGAACAGGTTGAACGGGGCTCTGTTGGACTTGTAGTGACGGTTGAAGTTCTTCAGCAGCATATCATAGACTCCAATCTCGTCCTGTGGGTTAGTGCAGGCGTCGCCCATTGAACAGCGGCCACCCCTCAAGTCCTGCCACATAATCATTCCCACTTCCCATAAACCTGTGATATATTGGTTAACGAAATAATTAATTATTCTTTTAATTAAATTGTTATATATTTTATAAAATTCTCTAAAATAAGTTTATATCGAAGTACAGAGTTATGGAACCCCTCCTCCCTATAGAATACATAAATATTAATGCTAACATACCTGGGAACGATTTTGTAGGACAGGGAGGAATCATACACTCGTGGTTAAGTGCATAGTCGAAGGTGTAGGGGAAGAAGGGCGGGCTGTTCTCGAATACGGGCAGTGAGGAGTCGTATGTAAAGTTGGTGTCGTAAAGCATTTCAAACATTTTATTGCCCCCCGTCTGGAGGAATGGGGCTCTCATTCCGCGCACATCTTCTAATGGAATGCCGCCGTATAAGTGGATTATCTCTCTCTGTCCGTTCACTTCTTTAATCCACTCTTGTTTTGAAAACTTTTCACCAAAACTATGACTAAAACGAGAATAAATCCCAAAATTAAAATCAAAAAATTCATTTCAAAATCAATAATTAATATCATTACGTAATTCCATGGGAAGCGATCTCATGACCTCTGGAGTGGAGTGTCTGCACCTGACCATAGTCTGTCCACTCGTGCGACACATAGAATGTGCCCCTAATTGGACAGCCATTGGGATTGAATCGGCCCTCAAATATCTCTTCATATATTTCCCAATTGAGATCATTGACGGCGTCATCGAATGTAATCATAACTATTTGTGGTATGTTTTTCGCCGACAGTTTTCCCGGAATATCAGATCCGCCGCACCGACAGTCAGGAAGTTTGCACTTTCTTGCGTCACATTTTTCGGCGATCGACAGGGGCTGAGGTGTCGGATGTATTGGCTTAGGTCTGGAGGCGGGCTTTGGGGGCTCTTTATTGCCTTCTTTAATAACTAATCGTCTGTTTGTTGGCCTTGGCTTTCGTCCGGTGCCTAAAATTGATGGTCTGTGCGATAGAATATATGAGAATTAGTCAATAATTTTAAATCAAAATCAATTTGATGTCTCAAACCTCGTAGGCATTGGTGTGGTTGTTGTGGTAGTAGTACTGGTCGTTGGAATAGTTCTATATGTCGTCGGATAAGTAGTTCTTTCTGTTTGAGGCACTGTATAGTTAGCACTGTTATAGTCGGGGTATTCGTATTCGTATTCGCGAACGGGTTTATGAGTTGTAGTTATCTTATATCTGAAGCCAAGTCTGGCCGGAGTTGTCGTCGGTTTAGCTCTTCTGGTGGTCGGAAGTGTAACACTATTTTGTTTATCAGTAATGTCTTCGTAATAATAGTCATAATAAGGATCGTTGGGAAGAGTGGTCGGAGGTCTGGGAGTTGTTGTAGTAGTGGTGGTCGTAGTAGATGTTGTTGTGGTCGTTGTCGGCGATGGCTTTTGTATGTTTGAGTAATATCCGTATGATTTTCGGGTGGACTTTGGATAAGCACTGGTATAGACAGGTCTGGCCGTTGTGTAGCCATAGACTTCGTTCTTAGCCGTGAGTGGAATGGAGTCATAGTTTTCTCTATAATTTGTATAATTTCTTCGCAAATCATTTATATTTCGGATATTTGTCTGGATTTTAGGGAAACTATCGCTAATTATTTGATTAGAATTTCTATTATTACTGTCTATACTTCTGGCCGACGGCTCCCTTTCCTCTTCTTCTAATGTAATCAAAGGCTGATATGCATTGTATGACTTTTGACTCTTCTGTCGCTTAAATGGTTTTTCGGTCACCACTTCTACTCTATTTATAACCGGAAGCGGTAGTCTGTTGAGTGGTTGTTGTGGTGATTGTGGCCGAGGAGTCGTCGTTTGAATGCCTCTCAACGACAGTGATTGAAGAGACGGTTTCCTTACGGGCGGTAATGGTATTGGTTGGGGCTCTCGAAGTAAGTGCAGAGCAAATGGTGTGACAGTTGGCGGCGCAGGTGTTGGCGGGACTGGTGTTTCGGTTGTTGTAATTCTAGTGGATCTAAACAACATTGGGTTTGAAGTTAGACCAGCAGTGGGTCGGGGGTCGGGTCTAAACGTAGGCTTATATGACTGTCTATTGTTGTCATCTCTATAGGTGTTTGGTTTGGGTTTAGGTGGTTCTTCATTCACAGCGTCTTCAGCTTTGAATCGCAACACTTGAGGAATGGTATCATTTTTGGCCACTTGTTGTCTAAAGTTATTATTAACGTTATTACTATTCCATACTCTAAGCGCCGGTCGTTTTGTTGTCGAAGTTGTGGTCATTGGCGGCAATTCCACGATTCGAATGCCGTTTGGGTTTATTTTCGGTGAATTAGCGACGCCTAAGAAGTCAATGTACGCGCGCTCTCTGTTCCGGATCTCCTGACGATTCACCACAACTGTGTCTCTCGTCCTTTCGTTCGCATTGAACGGTATAATCAATGGCTGTTCTTCTTTTGGCTGATCGTTAACATCCAGTTCATAGGGAGGTATGACTTCTGGTTTATATGAACTGATTTTCGGCACTACTTTTGGTTTACTTTGGCTTCTAATCAATGGTTGGCTCTCAACCCGTATTTCGGGCTCATATACGTCCCTTTGGCTGAAGGATATAGGTTTTGGATCAGGTCTTACCACTTCTCTAATATTTGGATTCGGTTTATATTCGGTTCTTGTGTTTCCGTTATTATTCTGTTGGGGTTTCACTTCCGCCCGTTTTGGTACTGCTTCTGCTCTATTGACTTCCCTATGGGTTTGTCTCAGATCGGCTCTGTTTGGCTCCGATTGTCTTGGATTGGTTGGCACAGCAGGTTCTGCTCTTGCGTTATATACATTGTCTGGTATTAGCTGTCGATTACGGTATTTCTGATTGTTATCATTATTTTTATCAAAATTATTGTTTGTATTAATAGTTTGTCTATTCGTAACATTAGGTCTGATATAAGTCGTAGAATCAGGTCTTATATCGACATCTCTTTGATTGTTATTATTGTTATTTGTATTTAGATTTTGATTATCATTGATATAATAATTATTGATTCCCTGATTATTCTCTATAATTCTTGGACTCCTATTATTGTTGTTCTGCGCTCTTAAATATTCATCCTTTGGATTCCGTGTTCTATAGGAATATCTGACCGGAGATTCTGTAGTACTCGATGTCATCATGTTTTCAGGGATTAACTCAAAATTCATCAAATCCTGTGATTTTGGTTTCTGTTTTCTAATCACACGAACCACTGGTGCTACAGACCTGAGCGGCACTGTATTGTATGGATTCTCGGAAACGGGTGGTCGAGATTGCGGACCAGAATTGCGGAGATTAGTCAGGCGTTCAATAATCTTATCGTTATTATTAAGGGGTTTAACAAATACATAGATATCATCGGAACTGTTGTGTGGATTTATATTTTTATATGCATTCTGTGGTCCGGGATATTGATAGTGGGGTCTGACTATCGACGATCGCGAGTGGTTCTCATTGTCCACTACTCTCAGTGGTGCCGGTGTTGTCGTTGTTGTGGTAGTTGTAGTAGTGGTGGTGGAAGTGGTTGTCGGCTGAGTTGGTTCTGAATCGTTTAAAATTTAAAACAAATTAATAAATATTTAATAGAATATAATAAATAAATACAAATAAATTTTGATTCAATTAAGAACATGTCTTTAAGGATACAAATTATAATACAAATTCAATTCAATTAACAATTTAGTAAAATTGCATTCATTTCGGATATGTTTAGGTAAATGATTAAAAAAATTTATACAGTAATCAACGAAATATTGATCACTTAATGCAAGTCTATTAACATTTATTTTAGAAATGTTCCGTTTCTTCAACTTTCATAGAATAGCATTTCGTCAAAATCATCTAATTATATCTAAAAACCTATTCTTTATTTTAAAAATCAGTTCAAGAATTTGTATTTTTCTTAATTTTTTCTAAACTATCAATATTTAAGTTTTTCAAACGTTGTTCATAATTAAGATCCGGTTTTTGTAATTTAAAACAAATAAATTTTGATATTTTTTTTTTTAATTTTTCTAATCCTAAGACTTGTGTCTCAGTGTATACTACACTCAAATTACAATATTCTAGAATCGGCTGTATATAAGTGTGATATAACCTTAAAAATACATTCCCATTAACTCTTTGGCAGATATATCTCAATGTATTAAACTTTTTTAAAGACTTTCCTATTAACATATCTATGTGTGTATTGAATGAAATTCTCTTGTCGTATACAATACCAACATATTTATGAGAATTGACTTCATTTATAGTACCGTAATATTATTTAAAATGAATTTATGTCATATTTCAATTAAAACACCAAAAATCTGTATTCAAGACAATGTCAAAAAAATTATTGTATTATTTCCTAAAAAGAAACAAAAATTCAGAACAAACTCAACAACTAATCTGAAAAATAGATAATAATTAATAATTACTATACTTTCGGCAAAAATAAGAGATTTAAAAAACAATAGATTTAATTATACCGGCATTTACTGCCGGAACATATCAAACAAACCCTTATCTGAAAAGAAATAAAAGCAATAACTAATTGAAAAAAACTTCTTTTAAAGCTATAAAACTTTCAATTTTTCCTAAACTAATTGTGAAGAATTGAAAACATTTAAAGATAAATATTTCTAAAAATAACGATAATATTTCGGCCAAACCTTTTGCATAGATTTGGTGATAATATTGTGTCGGATTTATTAGTCTATTAGAAGTTGCCGTCACGTAATCGTTATTATTATTATTATTACTTCTATACAAAACATTTCTATTATTTGAATTTCTATTGCTATTAATAAATGTATTTCTATTAGCATTTCTATTCTCGTCTCTCAATGTAATAATAGAAGGCTTTAATGGCTTAACAATTGGAGACAATTCATAGTTATTTCTATCTCTACCACTGTTTGTACGGCCGGTGGAGTCGACGTCTTCGTAGTGATAGTAATTGGGTTCACGACTGTCAGGATTGCCGTCCATTCGACCGCTAATCACATCCCTGTTATTCGGATTCTCATTGGAATCGGTATCCAATGTATAGCTATTTCTATCATTAGTCGATGGAATCAATTGGGTTTGCGGTGCTATAGTTGGCTCAAAATAGTTATTGTTGTTGTTTTGGTCAACAGTTGATAGGGTTTGAGTCGGGGGTACATTAAAGCCATCGACAGTCTGTGGCGGCGATACAGTGGACACAAATGGCCGATAGACTACATCTAAATTATAGTTATTTCTTGTGTCGGTTTTGTTGAAATTCTCGACGTTATAGTTATAGTAGGGCTTAATACCAGTGGCCTCTGTGTCCGGCACTCCAATCGTGTAATCGGAGTTATGTATACTATAGTCTTCAGTGGTGGGCACAGGAGTGGACAGAGTGGTTGCCGTTGCCGCCGGTGTATAGCTATCGATATGTATTGCGGGAAGTCTTGGATTAATCCTTGAATTTCTGTTTACATTATTAGAGGACGTAATCAATGGCTTAATTTCAACGATGGGCTCATTATTGGAAACTTTTCTTTCCCGTTCACCCGAGGGGTCCACAAAACTATAACCCGAATCGTTCGGTAACCTTTCGGATCCTATAATTGGATAAAACAAATACTTTAATTAATTCTTTAATTTTATTTTACTTTTTCTTTGAGATAATATTCAGTCAAAGACTTAATTACAGTCAAACACTATTTTACAGTTTGTAATGAAATGAATTTGGAATTTGCGCTCAATTATAGCCAAATAAAAGTTTTTGTAATTATTTATCAGATTTTAGTGAAAAAAAGGTGGAATTCTTTTAAACTTTTTTTTACTGAAATATAAATAATTAATAAATGAAAAATTTTCAGAAGTCCTTGAGAGTCCTTGAAAACTATTCATAGCCTTTGGCCAAAAGGAATTATAATAGTCTTATATCTAAAGTAGAATAGAGTTTTTGACGTTTCTATATATAAAACATTTTTTCTTATTTTTTTATATTTAATAATCGATTTGTGTCTTACAATTGCCAGGTGTTGGGTGAGTATGAAAATATGCCCTTTTTCTATTCTAAACCATAATAGGGGTCCAAATAGGTAATTGGACGAAATCCTAGGGTGCGCTTGTAAACCTAAGCTATAAATTCTAATGGTTAAATTCAGTAACTTTTTAGTACTTAACTTGTATTATAGTCTTTCCTGAATTATTTTACCCCACAATATATATATCATTGAAAAGCCTATGACGAGATGAATCAACTGACATATGACAAAGAGCTGACCACTCCCGTCCCATCGGCGCTGGCCACTCATCACAGAGGAATAATTTTAAAATAAATCGATTACACTTTGAATAAGCTTTCCAATGATATATATATATATATTGTGTGCTAAAATATTTCACCAAGACCATAAAACTTATCAGGTTATAAAAATTTACAGAATATAACCTTCAGAATTTATCACATAGGTTTACGAGCACACCCTAGAATTTTTTCTAATTACCTAATTTGACCCCTATTATGGTTTAAAATAGAAAAACAGCATAATTCCTTCGCCACTCACAGCTTGGCAATTGTTAGAAAAATAATTAATATTAGTATTACTCAAAACATTTCTTCTTTTTATACATCATTAAGAAAATTGATTGATTCGGTATTCAATTTTATTTGATTTTATTCAAACTAATTATATAAACTTGAAACACCTTAATCTGTATTTTGACAATGCTCATTTTGCCATTGAATGGAAAATTTTCTTTTTAATCTATTTATTACTATTGAATTCGTGACTAATCTTTTTCAGATTCATTGTTTTTCATCAATGAGAAAACAGAATAACAATGAATACTATTATAATTTTATTTTTGATGTATAAACAAAAAAAGGGTTTAAAAATTTTAATGTGTTTGCAATTGAGACGAGTTTTTATAACATTAGAGAACTTTCTTCAATATATTTTTCTTCAGAATTATGGATAACTGAAACACAAATTTTTAATAATTGTGTTAATTAAAAAATTATAATATAAAAGCTCTTATATTATATATAAATGAATTGGGGGACGTCCACACAGGTAGGGGGAGGGGAGTAGTTTAAATGTGAACTAAAATGGAATCCGCTCATAGACAAATGTGGATTTTGTGGATTAAGGGGGGTAGGGGTAAAAAATTCTTCAAAAAATGTGGACGTCCTTAAAGTATGGCCCTTTGCGAAAAAATTAATGCAAATCCTTTTATATATGACATTAAAATCTAATGTCAATCACATTTTATCTAATCATAACAGACGCGTTCAATGACTAAACATATAATAAAAAGTTATATAAAAAAATTTAATTGAATCACTATTTAAAAACTTGTAATCCAAGTTTCAATTGCTAATTTAATGGCTTAGAGCTATAAATTTTT
>JAQFXN010001143.1:0-16463 GCA_034693365.1 Liacarus xylariae
TAACCGAAAGATTAACATTAATATCAAATAATTCAAAATAAACAATTTATACAATGACTTTCTATGAATGACTATATGTTCATTCAAATTAATACTTTGTCTATCAGTCACTGTTTAGTCAAACATAAAAACTCAAAGCTAATGAGTAAGAATCAAGCTTACCGTCCTTCCTCTTTTGAATGATCTAAGCTGTACAGATTTCAATATTGAAATTAAAATTACAAATATTGCTATTTGAATATGAGATTATAAACTAATACAACAGAATTAAAGGCAATTAAAAACATTTATATGAAAGGTAAATAAATTATTTACAATTAACACAATCTTAAAGTAATTAATGACTAACTCTGAAAGTTACCAGAGCTATTCTGGAAGACTATTTGAAAATCATTTTCTAATTTTTTTCATCATATTTTGTTCAGCACATCATGCTGATGTAAGTGATAATAAACATTTGGGCAGATGAGTAAGTAGAGGGGTTTTCCAAGGGGTCAAACTTGGGAAATGTAAGTTTTTGACCTCATTTTATTGCAAAACTAAATGATCAATTGGCACAATATATATATTTTCGTAAATCTTGAATAAAGCCAAAGCTAATCAAAAACAAAAAAATCTTCTGCGATAAGTGGCCAGCGCCGACTTGATCCCGACGGCAATGGCCAGAACCGTGTCATATATGGTTGAACTCGTCTTTACATGAGGTTTAAGAAAATTTATAAATTGCTTCAATAGATCACTTAGTTTAGCAATAAAATGAGGTATAAAACTGACATTTCCGAAATTTTACCCCTGAAAAATCCTTCAAGCCACTCATCTGCCCAAATTTTTATTATTACTTACATCAGCCTGGTGTGCTGAACAAAATAAGATGAAAAAATTTAGAAAATGATTTTCAAATAGGGTAACTTCCAGAGTTATATCTGAAAGTTGTCTGCTATTTAAATAGTTCTAACAGTACAGCAGTTGTCTGCTCCCCCTTATTGATGGCTATGTTTTACAAATAATTTTTTTCAAAAAAGAATGTGCTGTATATAAATGTTCAAAAAAAAAAATTTAAAAATTATTAAAATAATCTTTTTATAAAACTACACTTATGATTTATGAGAATGTGATCAAGGCTTGAATTTTTTTTTTAGAAACTTTAAAATTTTTTACTTTTGATTTCAATCATTTTTTATAAAATAGTTTTATTCTAGTTTTTTTTCCGAATATAAACTTTTTTTTAAAAAGAAAAAGATTTAATATGTTGCTTTACTTAAATTATAGTTGGACTTCTATTTAGTGTTGTTAATTTAATGTAAATGTAAAAAATCGACAATGATAAATGAGCATCGTTCTGTTAAATGAGTTATACTGTACTTCATAGCGAATCTATGGCTGTAGAATTCAACAATTAATTTTAAGACTTAATTAATAAATTATCTTATTATAAAATAGTAATAAATATACAGTATAAAAAATTGTATCCATTTCAAAAAAAAAATAAAATAAAATAAAATAAAATTTAGACTATAAAATATAACTTAACCGAAAATAATTAAAAGGGGTTTCAAATATTTTCAGTCTTCAATACACCAAATCTCAAAGCGATGCTTAAAAGTATGCAATCCATTGTGTTATTATCAAAACCAATGCTTTAATAATTATTTTACAGTTACTATGCTATGCAGTGAAGCTTGTATACTAATAACCACTAATCTGTAACCCCCCCTTTTAATTATTTATGGATCAATTGTATATTACCCAGCAAGTTGTGTATATTTATGTTATCATATGCTTTTTGACGTAGTCGAGTTTAGTGACATTTGTTTAAATTATTCTAGTGCACTGAATGTGCATCACTCGTGTGTCCCGTCCATCACAATTTCGCAATTGCAATTGTGAAAACTATAAGATAGATCCTTTTTTTATGTACATTTGTATACATAGAAACAGAACTGGTATATACTGGATACTCAGATATATTATATAACTAATTATAAGCTTTAATTACTAGAGACTTGAATATAAACTAAATTCTTTCGGAATCACTTAATGAGTTTAGAAAAAATTTTTATAATGCTATTGAACTCATTAGACATGCTGTAAGTTATATAAGTTAATGATATTGTATTTCAAAATATTTAAAACTCTAGAAATATTTCATGTTTTAAGGCGTGATATAATAAGAATATCTCATATGCGAAAATCAATTTTATGGCTAATTCTTCAAGTTATTTGTGCAGATAGAGGCAAAATATAAATTCGCTTGGTAATCAACATGCAAAATGTTTTGTGCTTTTAAATTTGTAAAATATAGTTCCAGTGTCAAGCATATAAATATATTCAGGATCCAGAGTCAAATAAGAAATGTTTTTATTTTGTTATTTATGTTGTTAAATTACTTTATAAATAACTATTTTTAATTTTTTAAAAATTTATTTTAATTTAGTATTAATTAATTTAATTTTAAATTCAGATGTAATGGGTGAGTAGTTTAAAGCGGTGCATTATTCCAAGGAAAATTGTGCCACGGGGAATTGTACCCACGAAGAATTGTGCCACGGGGAATTGTACCCACGGGGAATTGTTCCACGGGGAATCGTCGCACGGAGAATTGTGCGCGGGGAATTGTCGTGGAAGCAAAAATCTATCCCTGCGGCACTAAATCAGGGAAAGATTTCTGCAAAATTCCAACCTCAGTAGAGGCTATACCCCCTTAGCTACTCCTGATCTGAGCTCAATTTCAATAGTAATAGAAAACATGAGCATACTTTTGAGTCAGCATCAGATCTTTCATATTCCTCCTTTTGCATTTTTCTTATTATGTTCAAATTTATCTCCCAAGTTTTGAGCAAATATTTCTCAAAATAACCCCATATTAGGCTACCTTAAGTTCGTCTTGTTTCCTATCTTGGCCTTCTATAGGAACAGGACAAGACAGGATAATATATTTGTCAAAATTACCAGGACAGGACAGGAATGGAGTAAATCTGAAAAATTTATAATTCCTCTCATCGATAGAGAGCAGACTTTTAAAGTTTTGGAACTATTTATAAGATTATAAGCAGTAAAGTTATCTAGACTTTTATATTATTATAACCCATGAAATTAAGTAAAAGTAGTGATTATAAATGTTATTAAAATTATGATTCAATGTTTTAACTACTTGGATAACTTTTATGAAACGTGACAAGACAGGACAGGACGACAATTTGTCTTGTAATTTCAGGACAGGACAGGAATCAGTTTCACAGTCAATTCTAGAAAATTTTACACAATAATATAAGGGTGTCCAATAAAAAAGCGTGAACAATATTGGCTTCAAAATAAATTTTCCCCTGATTATGGTTCCCGGTGATTTCATCGCGTACATTACATCGCGAAAATTTCATCGTGGAGATCTCATTTCATAATGTCAGGTAATATTAGGGATGTGGAAGGGTAGATCTAGTCTTGAATAAACCTTTTCTCAGCGAATAAGGTAATTTTGAGATTATTTAATTGTTCTAATTGAGTTTATATTAAAAATACAAATAAACTTTTAAGCAATTCAGGAATTCCTCTTACAATTCAGTGCAAGGAATATAAAAATAGATTGCATTAAAATTTTAAAATAAATTAGGGATCAAAGGGACGGTAAACTAGCGCTTAATACAAAACACATTGAAAACACTATAAATATTGCTTAAATTTAGTTTATTTATATTTTTAATGCTTAAAATTACTTTATAATTTCGCTGAGAAAAGGTTTATTCAAGACTAGATCCACCCTTCAACGTCCCTGATATTTGGCGATGAAATCTCTGGGATGAAATGTCCGCGTTGAGATTTTTGCGATGAAATCCCCGCGATGAAATATACTGCGATGAAATCACCGCGATGAGATCTCCGTGATGTAATGTTCGCGATTAAATCACCGGCCACCAAAAATATTATAGTTTCCACCTTTTAGTGAGTTTCACGAAAGTTTCACTTAAATTTCATTAAATTTTGCAATCTTACAGAAATGTAACACAATATCCCATTAAATTTATAGGAATTCAATTTCAAATTGTCATTGAATTAAGTAATTTTGATTTTAATAATGGCTAAAAATTATAAAGCAAATTGATATACAATGACTGAAAATTAATATTAAAATAGATTATAAATATTTGATAAGTTTATTGTCGATTGAAATATGATTTGGGGTAAAACAAACAACAATTTGTTTTGAAATAAAGAAAAATAGTTGTAATTATAGGATTGAGAAAAGTATTCTGTTTATAGCCCTTAAATATATGAAATATTATTCATATTTATCAACCTATTTATTACATTCACATATCAAGAAAATATCAAAACTCATTAACTATTCATTATTTACGACATAACTATAGATGTATTGATTAAATAATACACAATTTAGTTGATAAGTAAGAAAAGAAAATAATACAAAGATTGACGAACTCATGATTAAAGGGAATATTAAAAAATATAAAGTAAAAAGAGAAAATGGTTTTTATTGGAAATAAAATTTATTTTTACTTCACTTAATAAGAATCTTTACAAAAAGAATCCATCAGGAAACTATTACCGGAGAAGAATGTTTAATACATATGAAATTATATCCAACAGAAGTAATTCGACAAAAAAAAGAGTAAAAATTTTTGATTCAGTGCTACATTTTATAAAAATTGTATTTTTACTCAATATATTTTCTATTATTATTATTGTCTCGTTTAGTAATTTCCGAAATCCAATTGGTCAGAGAGCACAACCCCAATCGAATTGGCTCTCACGCTGTCTTTACCACCACTTTATAACAAGTATTCTTCAAATGCATTCTCTTCTCATATGTATATAATATGGTTTTGTACTGTTCTATACTATTATTTTTATATTGAATTCTTTAGCCTATACTCAATACTGTATTAAAGTTAATAATGGATCCATTTTTTCTATTTTATTTTATTCCAAAAGGTGTTGCAGTTGAACGGTTCGATAAATGTAGAAATAAGCCCCGATTCAATCTATAGACATGAATCCACTCCATGAAAGTCATATAAATTACAGAGTAGTGTATATGAAAATCCGGAATATTCTACTTTTGTATACACTTTCTATCGTATATATACCGTATATATATATCACGATCTGATGTTTTGTTAATATTTTAGTACAAGTTTTAGATAGCGATTAAAAGTAATGATTATTATTCTAATTCATTATTTATCCAAACAGTTGCCCACAAAAACTCTTTTTTTTGTTAATTAATTTTATTATTGCAAAAGTTTTATTCTAAGCTAATAAGTCATGAATTTTATTAATTACTATTTCGAGACAATTATTAATAAATTTTGATTCGAGTCTTGAATTTGATTATTATCCCTATATTGCGAGCACAGGTATTCATTCACAGGTATTTCGTATTAGGGGTCTATGTATTCAGGTTTAATGCATTTATAGACACATTTTTTGGTCTAAAGTAAATTATTGTGTCACCAGATGTATGTGAGTCCATACTATCCCCTCAACAGTAAAATATATAATTTAATGCACAGAAAAACTATTTTTAGGATTTAAATTACAAAAGAAGATTTGGCTCATCAAACAGCTATATTGTTGCCATTCGATAGCTCCGGTGGTTTGGGCACTGACGAGGAGGCAAACACACAGATAGAGCAAAAAAGAGCTGTCAATTTTTGGCAATAGACTGTTGCGTGTATTGGCCAATAGGGAGGACACGATATTTTGAATCGTAACAAACAATTGTTTGCAGTTTTTTGAAAGAGGGCTTCGAAACAGTGTTTCGCTCTTTTTCTGCAATTTAATCAATAGGTTTTGTCTGTAAGTTCTGACATGAGTTGGAGAGAGAGTTACACAACAACTCGAGAATTAAATTGAGAAATAAGCGAATGAATGAACGATTGGCCGCAGAAATGTAATTGCCATCAGAATAATCCTCTTTATGTTGTTGTAATTGATCGCCCAATACATAACATAATTGGAACAACAGCTGAATTGCCCAACAGTTCGAACAGCTATTGTCAAAAAAGCAATACTTAGTAAAAACATCAAACACTCAAACGCTAACAATACTTATATAACTTGTTTTGTCTACTTTTGTTGTTGTTTGAGAAGAACATGATTTGCTAACCAATCACTTATAAGTTTATAACATAAGATTCCAAAATTGATATGAGATATCATAGAATACTTTATTATATCATAGGGTATATACACTTAATATTCAAATATTAATACATTCTTATAAATATTTCGATGGCTTTGTTAATAAAATTGTTTTTGACTATTATTTATATTATTTCTATAATATTTTTCAATAATTTTAAAATTTCTAATAAATTAGTTCACAAAACAGTCTTTCGCTGATTTAATGTTTTTCCAGTGAAAAGAAGGTTCAATTAGTGGCACAGAATTGCCGTAAAGAGGATGAAAGCATAGATATGATTATAGCTGTAGAAAGAGAGAGGACTGTTAGCGAGGATTCACCTCTTAAACGATGGTTGGGGTAGTTTTCAGCTGCAACTCCTGCACAACAATTATGAAAGTGAGGGACGTTTTATTTACTTAAGCAGAATTACTTAATTAATAGAGCGCTCAAAACCTACTGATAGTCTTATTATAAGCTGTTGTAACAGCGGATGTGGTGTTGAGAGAGTGGCTCTAAATTGAAGGGTTAAACAGACTCTAATTGTTTGCAACCGAACTGTCCTAATGAAGACACAATAGTGCGACCAAATATATAAGCATAGATATTCTGGTTCTAATCATTTCCTGTTGTTATGTTGAAACAAATTCTGATTTTTTTCTCTATAATTTATTGACTTCAATGACTTCATTGCTTTTTACAGAAGTCATTGTTTTTTCATTTTATAATTGTATTGCAATTATTGTTATTTTTTGGCAAATGACAAGAAAAATGTTCCGAAAATTAATAGTTGTGTTGACTTTACTTTTTAAGATTACAGTAGTTCTCAAGTGATTAGTTTTGCTTCTTTTAACTGATGAAGTTATCTCTAATTCACACAAATTACTTATGAATTTAGAAAAATATATCGTTAATTATAATGAGAGGGAAATAGAGAGAGTCGGAGAGGGAGAGGGAGAGAGTCATAAAAAAAATTTAAACATATGAAAACAGAAGAAAAATGCAATTATCGATAATCTATTTTACTTCGAAAGTAATGTTTTTTCCTATTGAAACGTCAAAAGTTTGTTTGAGTTCTTTTTACTTAAAGAAAAATCAATTTAATTAAATGAAGATATTATCTATGAAAGAAGAAAAATATTGAGAGAAAAGAAAATTAAGTATAAATAAATCTACAAATTGTTTTGACATTTGAGAATTTGATAGAAGTCATTAGAAATTATTGTATTTGTTTCTCAAATAAAAATTAATCTTTTCTTAATCACGAATTTTATTAAATGCTTAAATTGATTTTTTCTCATTAATAAAATTATTCATAGGTTAGAAGAGAGGAGAGAAAGTTATTTCAAAAATATTTTAGCCACTTACACCCTGGCAAATTCGAACATTTCCGGAAAGTCATAGTAACCTGAATAATTTTTGTAAATTTAAAAGTCTACTTTAACTTATATATTTTAAATCCAAAACCGGTGTTTAACTTAAAGGACTTATCTGAAGTTATACCCCCGAAAAAGACCTTGATTACTGACCCTTGTTTTTATTATAATGAAGTATAAAATCTACATCTGTATATTGAAATGTTTAATAGCATTCAATTGCTATTAATAGTATTGTTATATCTCTACTTAATTATTTTGGCCAAACATTTGCTATACATTTAGTTTAGCCAAAACGTGAAACTTATTAAAAACGTGTTGTTATGACATAATGTGATTGCAAAAGAAAAATAAGGCATAAAATACTACAATCATTAGTTATATAACTTAATGACAATCAAAGTGTCATTAATCATATCGTTTATAATGAAATTTTCTGCTATTTTATTCAGATTTGTGTCAAATTATTAGATTTTGAATTAGATTTCTCTTTAAATTTCAATTTTGATTTAAACATCGTTTGAAAGGTTTCTTAGTTTCAAAAAACTTGATTGGCTTTAGAATTGTCTGACATTAATATTCTAAACGTGAATCTGTACTGGAATTCAATCTCTCAATAAATAACTGACTCATCAAAACTGATACGATAAGCCATTTCTTCAGAATATCATCTCTAATCTGAAACTTCAATTATGGAAAACTAATTATTATGAATATAATGCTCACAAAACCTCTTAGGCTTTAATTTATAAAACCTATTGAGTAATCAGTATTATCTCTCTTATTATGATTAATAGCCTTTTCATTCTTTCTATTCATTCAGAACTGAAAAAATTAAAAGAGTTTTCTTCACAAAAAAACCATTGAAAACATTTTTTATATTTCAATTGAATATAAACGAATTTGAATTCTATTGAGTGACTGAATCTCTTAATACAAAAAAACTGAATATTCGTAAAAGTTGTTGAACTGAACGCTATTTTCTCTTTTTTGCCTTTATTTTCACATCTCGTTTAGTAGTTATGTTTAGAAAATAAGTGTTGGTGTGGCGCGGGTAAGGGTATGGCCACCAACGATGTAGGCGTTCAGATGGCCAACAAGTGAAACTAAATTATGGCCTATCATGTGTCCGACCAGTCTCTCAATGATAAGCTAAATGTCTGGAGAACTCAAATTAGCTCTTCTGACAGTAGTCTGATTGCCAACTCAAGTGCCAGTCCTCTCCATCCAAACACACTTTTCATTCTTATATTTTTTACATTCTTCTCGTTATGAGTTTCACAAAATTAACAATAAGATAGTGTAGAATGAAGTACTTGAATGAGTATGTGCTCTCTCAGTGTGTGTGCGAGTGTGTGACTGACTGTATGCGAGGGTGGCGTCACGTGACATCACTCTTGGAGGTAAATAGTGGCTAATTGGACAAGAAGGCGACAATATGACTGGCAAACACTGCTAACACCATCAATGATGAGGTGGAGCTTAGCTTTCATTAAGAAACACAGTCTCTCTCCTCTCTCTCCCCTCATTCCTATCAATGTTTTCTTCTTCCCCTCTCATTCACACTCTCTATTCAACTAATTTTATGCCTCTGTTTCCTCTCATTTCATTATTTGTTAGTCGATAAGTGAATATATCACACAATTCATTAAACTTATTCTTCAGAACACAATTCAATATTCTATAGCTATTCTCCCATTCAATTGAAAATATTATTTATAAAGGAGTGGATTATATTCGCTATGTTATTCGATTGTAGATTACAAATAGAGTAAAATTTCATTTCTCAGAGCATATACTCTGTATTAGACTGACTAAACAGGACCAGAACTGATTCTTGTCCTGTCCTGCGATTACAAGACAAACTGTCATCCTGTCCTGTCCTGTCCCGTATCATAAAAGTTTTCACAGAAGTTAAAACACAAACATTAACTCATATTAATTGTAACATTTATAAACAATGCTTTTGATTTATTTAATTAGAATTTAAAAGTTTAGATAACTTTACTGCTTATAAGTTAGAACTATATTCTAGAAATACAAATATAAATATTTCCAAAATTTTAAAACTTTAAAAGTCTGCGCTCTATCGATGAGAGACTTTATGAATCTTTCAGATGTTCTCCATTCCTGTTCTGTCCTGTCCTGCTAATTTTGACAAATACATTATCTTATCTTGTCCTGTTCCTGTACAAGACCAAGACGGGAAACTTTGGGTAGTCTACTCTGCATATTAGACATTATTATTATTACTGCTATTATTTTTAGACTATTATTATTATTAAACATTTCATTTCATATTCAAAACACAGCACAAGTTCGCTGACGAGTATTCATATATACTGTATGTTATGCACATAATAAGCAAACTGTATATAAAGTATAACAGAATGCGTGTTTGCAATTGGATTACATGCCTAGTATTGGCCATTATAATTATTTTACTCCCAGAACAAGTATCACTGATTACATGCCACTAAAATACTTAGGATTTTCTCTACACACACAACACAACTTACAAATACCTGAGTTTATATAAATTCTAATATCATATTTACACTCCAATCCATTATATGAATATATAACTCACGAATTGAGAGATAGCTCTTTAAGTTAGAAGTACTTATATTAATAACTAACTTATATACCGAATAAAATAAACATTATATAAAACTTTTTAAATAACTTTTTTTAATAAAGAATAAAAAAATATTACTTAAACTTCAATTGGAGTTAAAATAATTTAAAACTATTAAAGCAATTATAAAGAAAGCGCACCAAAAAAAAAACTGAATTTAATTTGTCATTCATTTCACAACAAATGAAGAGTTGAGAGACTAATTGAAAATTAAAGGTATAAATGATTCAATTATTTGATGATTTGGAGTTGAAGTGCTGTACATTTGATGTAATTTGATATCATTTAAACAATAAATCTCTTATAACTGTATATAAAGTTAATCGCAAACTTAAATTGAAAGAATCTTTAATAACCTGTTTCAATTATTGTTGTTTTAAAATAACCCAAATTTTCATTTAATATTTCCTCAATTAAGAGATTAATTATTTATCTGACATTATTAAAATCATTATTTTAATATAATATTAATCATTCATTTACTTAACAACTCTTAAAGTTTTTTTTTGCATTTTATATTTAAACACTATATAAATATAAAAAACGATTCCGAGCAAAGAATAATAAATTTTTTTCTACAAATTGTTATTTGATTTGAATAAATATATTTTGAAACTAATTTTTCAAACAAATAATCCGGCATATTATTCATTACATTTAATTCAATTTAATAATTAAATAAATGCAAAAACAAATAAATAATTTGATAAATTGGTTTAAATTTAATTGAATTTATTTCTATTTTTACATTACTTTACTCCAAAAAAAAGGAACAAGCAAAAGAAGCCAAGGGTCTTTTGCACGGCAGCATTTTTGCACTGTTGTATAAAATTAATTAATTTATATTTTTTATGTAATAATTTGATTAGTGCTTAGTTTTGTTTAATCTAAACATAGATTTATATTTATTTTATTCATTATTATAAGAATAATAGGATTATTAATATAAAACTATATATAATATAAAAGAGTATAATATATTTGAGTAGAAAAATGTTTTAATTTATTAAAATTCAGTAATTTATCAAAAGAAGAAAAATATAAAGAAATATGTCATTAAATAATTAGCTTTCAATGGAATTCCAGTGCAAATGGGATTTAAATCTAATGTCATTTTAATGTGTGATGTGTTAGAGAATTAATGTAAATCTTATATATTTAATGCGAATAAATATATTGAATGAAAGGCCAGTGTTTGAGCAGTGAATGCAATCACCAGAAGCTCGAGTTTTTTTCATATGATATTATGCTTAACTCAGGTAATCGGCCAATGAATTAGTTTGATTAAAGCGATCTATCATTTCTAAGCACGTGATTGTTATACACAATGTGTTCGGTAGAGTCGGCTATGATATGTCAAAATAATTGAGCACTAGATCACTAAAATATTGTATTACTGCCACTACTGTACAGTCAGTCACTGTTTTGATTACATCACTTAATACTGTTAATACTGTTTCGCCAATTATTAATGCTATTCACTGAACGTTATATGAAGTTATTTAAAACCCAACTCAAACTGATATATAATTCATTGCATACAATCATATTCTGCTTTTTTCGAGCCTTTGCCACAGTATCTGATTTTTATCATCAAATCGATTAGATTTAAGGCACTGAAGGGGAAGGGGTATTCAGAACTGGAGGAGTGATAGAGAGAAAGTAATTTTAGATGAGATGTTATAATAATTTGGTTTAGACTGACTTCCATGAGCTAACACTGTATTAGAGCAGTGGATGTAATTTTAGTGATAAGAGTAATGCCTTTTTTATTAAATATAGTCACAAATATTGAAGCCTTTTCTCAACCAAAAGATATACTAAACTTCCAGTAAAACACAAAACCAGTCGGTTTGGGTGGAGTTGTGCTGTTGGAGAGGCGGACCCACCGAACCATTTCAAGAGTCGATCCAAAGGGAGTCAACATATTCACTGTGTGTTCGGCACTGTTAGGCACTGTTAACATACCTCTTGTGTTGTGTTGCTATCATGTTATGCATTGCTCTCCCAATCTTCTAGTGTTTTGCCAAACATTCACTGCAGTATCGGTGCATTCGTCCAATTGTTTGAACACATTTTACATCAGAAGACAAACAACTTATCGAAAAAGTTTTGTCTGAACTTCTCTTAAATAAGTTATTAATAGTTTTCTTCTTCTCTACACAATTGTGTTGTTTTGTTGATTTTGATTCCTAATTGGTTTGGAGAAGGAGTCAAAACTGGCTCCTCTGACAGGTAATACACCATTGCCTCAACTCTTTCTGTAGTTTAGTTTTGATGAACTCTTTTCAAACGTTTTGTTTTGTTTTTGTTGATTCAGTTTTTCTTATAAATCATTTCTTGACTTTAAACCAAAGCATAGCTCAAAGATATTTGAATTAAATTAAGTTTTATTTGGATTATTGTGTGCAGAGATCGCGAGCACAACGACTACTTACCACCAAAAGCCTTATCTGATTCCGTCCATCTCTCAGTCCATCACAAGAACAGGTCTGGATTTCATGAGAGCCACCGCTTTGGCCACACCATCGCCATCGCCGACGCAATCGGAAGCGCTGTCACTGATCAGTAAACCGAGCCATAGCTGCACTTCACCCACGATTCAAGCGATCAATAGTTCGCACAATAATAAGACAATCAAGAGATCGAACGGATTCTCAATCGCAAACTTAGTTTTCAACGAAGACAGGGATATGGGAGTACTCGACAGATGTGGCCCAAAGAGCATATTAAGTGACAAAATCTCACAAATCGATGAACGCCTCAAAGCAGATCTCTATAGCAAAGGCGTCGTCTCTCCAGTCCATAGCAGGTCCGACATCGATGACGATGACCTCAGCATCAAAGTAGACGACGACGACAGACAACATTCGGTAAGCGTTTGACTCGAATTAAGCAATTATTGCGATTGAGAGCAAAGATCGGTTAAGACGAGAGTCACTAATAAATTAGAATTAATTGATTCGTAATTATGACTATTTGTGTGAGAACAGGATGACGACGACGATAATCCTTTGCGCCCCCGGAGTGGACCTCAAGAGTCAGACGCACATAGCATACGACACACCGCTGAGAACCATTCGGAGGACTTTCCTAAACGAAAACAACGCAGATATCGAACCACTTTCACGAGTTTCCAACTCGAAGAACTGGAAAAGGCATTCTCACGCACTCACTACCCCGACGTGTTCACCAGGTTTGTTTAATTAATCATCTTGTTAGATTTGTTGTTAGTCTTATAGAATCTGCGAGATTAACATCTTGTCCTACAATTACATTACCCTATGTTCTGCTAATTTCAATACAAAACAGTGTATCAAAAGAGTTAAGTCTTGTCTAATAATAGTCTCCAATACTGTATATTAGAGTTAATACAAAGTACAGTCTATTCTATTAAATATATATTTGATATATATATCCATTAATTTGTCTAACAATTGTAGTCGTGTTCGCCAATGCTTTGCCAGTGCTTTTACAACTGCTATATTGTGTGGTAATTGCATGCGATTCTTGAATAATATTAATTATAGTTAGAGTTAGTTTTATTAATAAAAAAAAGCTCTAAGAGTTGGCACGAAATGCAATCATTTTTTATGCCGTAATAATAATTTTGCAAACGTTTATTAGTATTGGTTAATGCGGTAACGATTTTGCAAATTATATTATATTAAAATACAACAAAATATTCTGAAAATATCTAAAAACTGAACTTTTACTATGACCTCAATATCTAATATGAAATTAATATTCAGTTAATTAATGTTTAATATTCATTCACTTTATTCATCTAATATTGCTCTTTCTCTCATAATTATATTCCAATAAATTTTTAATAACTAATTCTTTGGGTATTGTTTGAACAAAAAAAAAAATAATTATGTGATTAAAGGAAGAGTAGAAATAATGATCGTTTAGTCCTTTTTTTGTTTTGTTTTACTTTTATTTCTCTAATTGAAATTTGAATATTTAATTAGTTTATGGATTAGTTTTTCTCCAAATTAACACACATTAAGTTTTATTGCAAACTGAAAATAGTTTTTTTTGTACTTTTTTTTATTAAAAGTAAAAGTTTTAGTATTGTGCTGTTTAGTATAGGAGACAAGAACTTGAAAATTATTATTTTTCTCAAATCAAATACGAATTCCTGGAGAAAAATACAAAATATTAAGATTTCATTGAAAAAAATCTTAAAAGCAATTAATAAAAAAAAGAATTACTTAATTTGATAAAAATCCTTTTTAAAAATCACTTTAATATTCTAATGTTTAATATTTCGATATTGCCTTTACATGTATTCAGCCTTTGGTGACAAAATCTCAATTTTTTTTCCTATCAATTAAAGCTTTAATTTGAAAATAAATCTCTTCACGCGAATTAAGAAATTAAATTAGATTTTAATTTTTATAAATTGAAAAATTCTTTTTTTAATCAATATATACTTTTAAAGTTTGTTTTAGTCTCTATGTATTCGTCACATGTTTTTTTTTTCATGTGTTTCACTCCAATAATTATCTCTAATATTTTCATTTTTTTATAACTTGAAATTAATTTGAACATTGAATAAATTTTGATAAAGTATTAAATTTTTTAGATTAAAAAGATTACAATTAAGAAAACTTTTAAGTAATTTTATAATTTTTGCTGTTTTTCTTCTCTCTTTCGCTCATTTAATTCCAATTCCAATCACAGAATTTATATATTGCCTAAAAATTTTATTTACATTTTGGTTAAAGAATTTTTTCCATAAATTTTATAGGAAAAGAGAAAAAACAGCAAAATTCAGATTTAAATTTGAAATAATGAAAATCAAATCATTATAAATGACTTAATTAGATATTTGGGATTTTTTCAAATCATTCATTATTTTCAAATTAGCCAAAGAATAACTCATTAAATTTCAATGATTTTTACTGATATAAAAACAAAAGTCTGGATCAGAAAGAAAAATAAAACATAAAGAATTAAAAGAATGAGAAGAATAATAAAATTTGTGCTGATAATTGCTAACATTGATTATTACAACAATTTATATGGTTTTATATTAAAAAAGTTTGCTCAGGAAAATCATTCCTATAATAAATGTTAAGATATTTTCCAATTAAATAAATCTCTTATTTTTTTATGAAAACCTGAATAATTATACAAATTATGAAAATTACAGAAATCGCCCACATTTTGCTCATTTCAATTGAGGCTATATTTAATAATTTTCTTTTAAAACGTTGTATTATTATCTAAATTACAATTTTACTAAAGAGGGAAGAGAGGAGAAGAGATGATCTAAAATGGAATTAATTTCTAAACTTATTATCACAAAAAAAAAGAAATTCCGAAGAATTTTAATGATTAGAAGAAACAAAAATTTTCATAAATTTAATATTTAGAAAACCTTATCATCAATTATATTAATAAAATTAATTTCTGGAAAAAGAAATCAAATTATAGATATCTTTTCAATTAAAAATTATTGTCATTTTATTATTAGTTTATGGAAAAAAAGTAAATGCATTTATTTCTAAATCAATTAACTTTTCTCTCTCTTTAGTCTATTTTCAAGGTTTATCTCTCTTTCTCTCACTCTGTGCCACACAGTTTGTTATTTCTGTCTCTAACGTGTATTAAGAGTGTTAAGAAATTATTATTAATTTCCTTAAATAATAAATTGGAAAATATTTCTCTCATTTTTTTACAACAAAAAAATTTCTCAATAAGTAATTTCAGTAATAATCAGAAGTTTCGAAATTCATTGCTAATTAGTATCTGTTAATCATTAAAAAATAATTTTTTCCCCTAATTTTTTAATTAAAGAAAATATAATTATATTTTTTCTGAGAAAAATAAAGAGATATTAATTAATTTAAGAGAGTTTGCAATCGCTTTATTAAATAATGATTTGGCATTCATTAGACTCTAAGCGGTGCTAATCTTATTAGATTATAATTTCGAGAGTAAAAAAGAAATAGTTGAATGTGACAAAAAACTAGGTTGTTGAGTTTGAAGTTAACGCTTCTATTAAACATTAAACTCTGTGCTCTAATATAATCTCATTCTTATATGAGTTTTAGTCTCTCCTCAGACAAGTGTTAGATAAGTGCATACATAAGAGACAGAGAAAAAATAACTTAGCATTCGATTCAAATCAAAATTCAATTATTTTAACAATATTTGATTCGCCAAAATATATTGTGTTAGCTTTGGATAATTGCCTCCAACTATAGAACACATCGATTCTGAGTTAGTATTTTAAAAATTCAAATCTAAGCAATTGATTATCAGTGATTCGATTCAATAGTAAATATTTACGAATTTA
>JAQFXN010001144.1:0-16462 GCA_034693365.1 Liacarus xylariae
TAAAAAATTAATGAAAAATAAAACATTATTGATTAACAATATATGGACAACTGAGAAAAGACAGGATATGGTGTGCCATTTAATTTCTGGACGATTGTAACTCCGTTGTTGAGAAACACAAAACACATAATATATACAGTAGTGCTTTACAATATGACAGAATAGGTTGTTCTATAAATGTTTCTGCATAGATATTTATCTGATTTTATTAAATTGCGGATTTTTATTAATAAAGTTATTAAACACTTTTGAAGCATAGTTATAAATATAAGGGTAGTCAATAAAAAAGCACGGTCGTAAAATTGGATTTTTTCAAATCTGTAAAAAGCATATATGATTGCATTCAAACCAAAGAATGTTTCAAATTTATGCTTAAAAACTGTGAAACATTAACTTATAGGACACAAGCATTCAATCAGTTTTATCAACAAAGTTAATTTTATTTACAATTAATTTTAATCATATATTTATTGCTTCAATAATGAATATAAGTTTTATAAACAATTTAAATAAATTATCTAATAATACGTTTAATCGATGGACTTGTTTATTGAAGATTAAATATGAAAATAATTTGAAAAATAGGGTAAAAGGAGTCAAATGTAAAAAACATAAATTATTGACCAAGAATAATTAAATAAATTGTAAAAATACTGTAAGAATTGAAAATTGTTTAATTAGTAAATATTTTATAATTTAAGCAACTTAATTAATTAATAAGAATAGATATTTACAGTTTATATATGTTTATGCTGTACCCCCATCCCCTTTGCCCATCCCTGAGTCAATCATAAAAACTCAAAGCTAATGAGTTAAAGTAAACTCTTGATCCGTCCAGTTTAAAATGATTGCACTGTATATTATCGAAAATCGAAATTTAATACTTGTGTATCGCTTGTACTTGTTTGGACGGAAATATCTTTCAGTATACTTACTTGTTAGAGTTATTCAGGATTTAAGAAGAACGAGATTAAAATCTGATAAATTACCAATGGAGAAGATTATGTACATTAACGAAGACATCGAAGAAAAATCAAATATTAATTAAATATTTGATAATTATTGTTATTTTGAATTAGTAATATTTGCTAGGGTAAAATAATAGCTTTTCAATTAGTTTTTATTTTTATGCCAGAATATACATGCCGAATTTACCTTATTTACCTTACCTTAAATGATTCTGTCCGAATCCGATCGACACTAAATATAGTTAACACAAATAAACTTATTTCTAATTCTAAATACTGTATTAGAAATAAATAATAATTATTAATCTTTATAATCAAATAAGAGTTTTTATGCATAAAATTTTACGTAATCGATTCAATCTTGATGATAAATTATAATATCCACAGCATTTAGTTAAAGAAATCTCTTGTTTTTGTTTATAAACAGATTAGTTATTTTATTTTATTAGACATAATTTAATTTATAAATTTTTGTTTTTCAGTATTAATTTATGTTATTTTTGAATTATTTATACTGTATTACAAAATAATAAGAACACAGATTCTAAATTACCGTATAATCTAAATCATTAATCAGTTTAAGAATCAGTGATAGCCAAAGGATATGCGTCAGGGCTAAATTTCAAAATTCATAAGGAGGTGTCCACGAGATCTATAATAGATCTGTTACTACTAAACAAATTTTGATTGACATAATTTATGAGAATTTATGAAAACTGGAAAAATACAGACGGATATGAAATGAATAAATCCTTTGATAACTAAAGCAAAATGATTGCGAAAATGACGCCTAAAAATTGATTTAGCATTTCGATTAATGTCTATAGTGGGCTCTAAAAGCTGATTTTGTGTGCAGTTTATTTTTACAAATAAATCAATTGGTATAATGTAATCTGAATGTCTGATAAATAGGTTATTATCTTAAGATATTTTGACAATGAAAAAAATGGATCAGTTAATTATTACCTGATCAATTTCTAAATTTTTAAAAAATATTGTTAATACTATTAGATAATAGTCTATTAATAGTATCTAAACTATTTTTGTATAAATATTTATTTTCAAGTAGTTTAATGGCGAAACCTAGAGAGGTTTTCTGAAATGTGGCAGCATAAACTTGTTAATTTTGGGCTAGGGTTCCAGGAGAGGGGCATTTTGCATTCACAAAATTCGTGCAGAATTTAAATAAAAATGAGGTAATTTAAGAAAATTTCGACGAATTCTGCAAGAGTACTTCCACACCGTTTTCCCTAAATTTCAATGTGGAGGGGGGAAGGTCATATTTTTCCTTCGTCACAGTGGGGGGGGGAGGTGTATTCTGATCATTTTGGTTATTCTACCCATTTGGCATACCTACTTCTATCAATCTCCTATATTTCCAAAATTCAAATAATTAAACAATCTAAGAAATCTCAAGATATTTTGCTAATGCTAATATTTAGTCATTCAGTCTAATTCTAAATATAGACATATCAATCAAGATTAAATTAATCTAAAGCTAACTAAAAGCATGTTCGTCGTCATTGGATAATGTATATCCTTATTTTCTATCCTACACCGAACGAGATAGGGGGTAGTTTTCTAGCCTCTTATTCGATGCACTGGATGTGAATTCCATCCTTATTTTTAATCCTATCCGATAGTTTTATTCTGTCTGAACGCGATAGAGGATAATATAATATATCATCCTCGTATATTATACAGTCTTCCAGGTTTTAAAAGCTCTAGAGAAATGCTTTATTCTTACTCATCAGCTTTGAGTTTTTATATTTGATCAATTTTTTATTTATTAAAATTTTTAATGGAATACATTATTAAAAGTTTAGCCATGTTGATTTGTTCCATGCAAACCTTTTAAGATTTTGATTATAAAGAATCGTAATTCTAGTAATAGTTGTTTTCCGCTATAATCTTAAAATTCACCAAATGCTATAGAAAGGCGTTGTTATAGAAAGACGTCTAACTAAGGTTGCAAAATTTCATGAAATTTTAAAATGAGTGAAACTTTTAGCGAAACTTTTACTGAAAGATTGAAACTTTCATTTTTTTAGTGAAAGATTCGAAAGCAATTTTTTGACGATTATTTCTGCAATAAATTAATTTTTGATACTAAAAATCTTGTTTAAGGTGAATAAAATCTTCTCTGAAGTAAAATTTAACTAAATCTTGGTTATTTTTTAAAATTTCAAAATTAAACTAGATTTAAAACAAAATTCTTGAAATAAATGTATAAATAAAACTAAAGTTCTGACACTAGCTATAGATCTAACTTTAATTTTAATTAAATATACTCTTATATGTATAATTTGAACTCATTTTGCACATGTTATAAAACATTTTTTCGAATATTTTTGAAAAATTCATAGATGACGTTAGTTGTAGTGAAATGAAAGTAATTTTTTTAGGTGAAAGTTTCATGAAACTTTCGTAAAACTTTCAGTTGAAAGTTTCTCAATATTTCACTCTTTGCAACCATAAATTTGCCTAAAGAGCCTTTTCTCTTACAATACCATAGATGGCTCTACATATTCTGCAATTTAAGCTCTTTTTTTTAATCTAGTTCTTTTTTTCTTCAGATTTTCTGAGCATTATATTTCAGATCCGACACAAGATTCTCATTCAAGTGCACAGTCAGTAATACAAGAATTGTTAGAAAGTGTTAAAGAATTACAGGAAGAGAACAAACGTTTAGCAAACTCTTGGATGAGGTATTCAAAGCACAAAAACAAAACTGTATTAAAAATCTATTATAAAAATAAATTATACTAAAGAGAGAAGAAAGAACATGAAAAACATTTGGTTCAGTTAGAAGAAGAAGTAGATTCACAGGTCAAGGAAGTGGAGACCAGAGTCAAGGAAAAGGCCAAAAAAGAAGTGGAGGCAGAGAGAAGATCAATGAGAGACCTAATGAAGGGAGAGATGGAAGAACTCCAGTCACACCTGTCTATGTTTGAAAAGGTCTGTAATTCCTGTCCCAAACAGTTGCACACAATCCCTATCTATTATTATGTGTCAATGAAAGGTCGACTCTTGGCTTAAGTCCAATCAAAGCGATATGACTGAAGAGAAAGTGAATGAAATCCGATCCAAATTAGAGGAATCGATGCACGAATCGCGACAATTGAAACTATCACTTATGGACACTCAGACAAATGTGGCGCTCATGAGGACGGAATTGGCACAACTGCGACACCAATACGACCAGAAGTGCCGAGAATTGTCCACTGAAATAGGAAGAGTAACCGATCAGCAGTCAGAACAACAACAACTTCAGAGACAACTTTTTCTTTTACAGTAAAATATTTTTTATATTCTTCGAAATATTTGATTAAAATTCAAGGACTAGAAGGTCAACAGTGGGTAAATACGTTCTGTATATATGTTCTCTTCCTGTAATTACTATAACATGTATTTGTCAATTTTCAAAGTAGACTCTCAACAAAAAGTCTACAAGTAATTGACACAAACTATACTAGTATTTGAATGTTTCTTTAATTAAACATGCGTAGTTCCCAGTCTGATTTGAAAATTCACAAACACATATCTCTTATTGCCAATAATTTTAATCATTGTTTCGATTGATTATTAAAAACCTATTAGTTTTAAAGCCGTGACTGTATTCAGATTAAGCCTAACATCTCTTCAATAACTACTTGAGTGACACATACCCTGTACTTTAAGCCTCGCCTTATCAATCGCCTGACCCTTACTGTTCTGTGCTTTGCACTCAATATTTCCAGAGTCTCCAACCGCCAGATCTTTAATGATCAACACATGAGTCTTGTCTTCGTCTCTAATTTTGATTTTATCGTTTGGTTTCAATTCTTTTCCACTTTTAGTCCACAAGACCTGTGGCTCTGGTTTTCCTTCAATTGTCGCCTCAAACCTGACCGCATCCCCGACCACAACCTCTGAATCCGATATATGTTTGACAAACACTGGCGCTCCAGACGTGTCGGCTTCACTGACATTAACTTTTGCTGGTTTTGAGTCCACTTCTCCCGACTTATTCCTCGCTCTGAACTTATAAACCCCCGAGTCTTCGACACTCGCGTTGTCTACTTTCAGTTTAAAGACCTCTTCACGAGATTCTAAGAGCACTCTCTCAGTTCCGTCCACTTTCACCCCGTCCTTAAACCACGTTATCTCTGGAGTCGGACTTCCCGTTACGACCACTTCTAATACGATATTTTCATTAACCCAGGAATCCTTGTCCTCCAAATCCTTGACAATCTTTGGTTTACTGTTGACCACAACCACTCCATTACTGAACGCCTCGCCGGCCTTGTTCTTGATGTGGCACAGGTACTCTCCACTCATTATAATCCTAATGTTCTCGATCTCTAGGATATAGATGTCGTCGATTTCTTTTTTGATGACAACAGTCGCCTCTGCGCTCACGTCTCTGCCTTCTTTCAAGAACATGACCTCTGGTTCGGGCGTTCCCTTCACTTTGACAGTGAGGGACACAGTGTCGCCTTCGTTGACCTCAATATCTTCTAAGCCTTTAATGAATTTTGGTTTTGTTATGACATTAAACGACGCATTTGTTTCCGAAGTTCCCGAAGGATTGGTCGCTAAACACTTGTATTTCCCGACAGTGTCTTCGGTCGCAAACTTAATCACCAGTTTATAGGTATCTCTCTCTTCGTCGACAACTAATTGATATCTTTTATCATTTTCTTTGATTTCTTGTTCGTCAATAAACCACTTAATTATGGGTTTAGTTGTTTGGGAATCGGTTTTCACAACGAATTCAATATTAGACTCGCATTCAATCGCTTCCCTATCACTCAATAGTTGTGTAAATATTGGTTTTGTTGTCTTTGAAGACACACTTAGTCTTCCTTTTGTCTCACATTTACCGAAAATATTTTCTGCGATTACTTTATAAACGGCTGAATCATCTTTGGATGTATTGTCTAAAATCAATGTGAATTCATTGGAGTCCTCTTCATATTTGAGTCGTTTGTCATCGGTTTTGATGAGAGCCTCGCCTTTAAACCACTTGACGTCAGGTGTCGGACATCCAATCAGTTTGACCTCAAGTTTCACGTTTTGGTTTTCATTAACAGTAATGTCTTTGAGGTTTTTAACGAATTGTGGCGGAGTATTGACTGTCAAGAGACCACTTGTTTGGGCCGACCCTTCGCTATTAATGGCTTCACATTTATAAGTGCCGGCACTTTCCGGTTTGACTTTAGGAATAACTAAAGTATAGCTTTGATTCTCTTCGTCGATAACATACTTAAAACCGTCCTTTTCTTTGATTTCCAGTCCTTCGCGAAACCATTTAATCTCTGGTTTAGGTATTCCCTCGACTTTGACGTTGAACTCAATCATTTGGTCGCCATCTTTGGCCTCAGAATCGTTCAGTTTTTTAATAAAATTAGGTTTCATTACTTTCTTCTTAATAGTCAGTTCCGCTTCACTACTCTCTTCTCCAAAATCATTGATTGCAATGCATTTATATTTTCCGGAATCCGAAGAATTTGTTTTTTTGAAGACTAACTTAAACTCACCGTTCCCTTCGTCTATAATCTTAACCCTTTGCGCCTCTTCTTTGACTACTTTTTCATTTATAGTAAACTTAATATCAGGTTTTGGATGACCCGTCACCTTAACCCTCAGTTCTGCTCTTTGACCCTCCAATGCTTCTACACTTTCGAGTTTACTTACGAAAACCGGCGGAGCTTTGGATGAGAAGACATATAATGATTAGATATTTTTAAAAAGAAGATAACCTGAGCTGCATTACCATTGACTGTAACCAAACTATAACTGGTCTGTTGTCCCAATGCATTGGTGGCAACACATGAATAATTGCCCGAATCTTCAATTTTCACTTTGTCTATCACTAAATCATAAACACTTTGTTTTTCAATTATTTTAATTCCTTTCCATTCTTTGATTTGTTGTCCGTCTTTAAACCACTTGACTTCTGGCGGAGGATTGCCTTCGATTTCGACCTCCAATTCTAGTTTCTCGTCAGTCATGACTGACTGGTCTTTCATTTGTCTTTTAAATTTGGGCGAAATATTGACCGACAGCTTCGCACTCGTCTCCGCCTCTCCCAAGTCATTGATGGCTTGTATTCTATACATCCCTTCGTCTTCTCTTCTGCAGTTCTTAATCACAAGAGTATAACTCTCTTCGTCTTCGTATAGGAATTTATACTTTTCTGATATCTCAATGAGTTCCTCTCCTCTAAACCACCTGATCGTTGGTCTGGGAAATGCAGTCACCTTTGCCTCTAACATAGCAGACGCGCCTTCGCTCACCTCTACGTCAGCCATTGCTAGCTTAATGGTTGGGGGGATCGGGTCTCGGGGTAATTGGTTGATAAGTCCTTGCACTGTCAATTCAGCACTGCATGATATTTTCCCACTGCTTGTGGATGCGGCACATGTATACAGACCTGCGTCTTCTGGTTTCACGTGTTGGAACACCAGTGTTATAGTGTCTTCTTCGTCATCGAATTGCACCTGAAATCTCTCACTCGCCTCAAACTCTTTCCCGTCTTTGAACCATTTGAATACCGGTGATCGAGATCTAGGACTCAATGAACGGGCTTTGTTCAGATCAAAGGGTGACTGATCTTCAATTCCGGGAAATACAACCTTATCCTCTGTTAAGTATTGAAAGCAAGAGTTTTAAATTATTAACCCTTTCTCATACTTTTGATTTGATTTAAAAACTTAATTAAAAAGGGAAGAAGTGATCTGCAAATGTGCTTATAGTCAAAGTATCCCCATTTCGGGAAAAATTCAATATTTATTCAATAGTATAATAATGTTTTGATACCAATTTCAATGTTATCGCATTTAATTAAAACAAAATTTTACCAAAATTAACCATAAAATTCCTTACATTCAAACTTATTAAATATAGGGAATTCCTGACATTTCCCAACTGTAATATATCTGTTCACAGTTAGGAAACTAAAATAACTATTTGATAAAAAATTTTACATCTTTGTTAAAAAATTCTAATAAATATGAAGATTATTAATGAGTTATGTGAAAAACTTTTATTTAAAAAAGAAGAAAGAGAATCTGAATCTATTTCTATCATTCGGCCAAATGGGAATTGCAGTATGATACTGTACTATAGGCTAAAGGGGATATCACTAATTTGTAAACATATAAACAACTTTAAGATTAGTGATTGGCAATGAACTCAAAGTCAGTGATATAGGGTATTGATAAGAGCCTCGAAGTCACAGGGTTGTATAAGGTGGGGTATTTTTATAATCATCAAATACAGAATTTAACAGAATTGAAGCAAATTGTGATGAATTCTGTAAAAGCCTAACAGAATTTGACCAAATTTAGCAAAAATTGGATAATATTCTGCTATTTTTCTAAGAATTTAGACAGAATTTCATAGAATATTCTTTAAAATTTCTCAAAATTCCTAGGGGGAGGGTTTTCTCCGTTTTTCCTTACCACAGGGGGTATCTTGGCTATACCACCCATTGCCCATCCCTATTTAAGATAAGCTATTGTATAATAAAATATATAAAAATTAGTGATATATCCATTTCAACTTTTACTATAATTCCCAATTTGGCCGAATGAAAGAAATATATTCAGATTATATGTGTTCATTTTTTAAATAAAAGCTTTTCACTGAACTCATTGTTATTTTATTTGATTAATCTGTGACCGAAACCTTAATATTGATTTAAAATAATTTAAACTAAAAATTTTGCTATAAATTGTTTCTATGAATGACTAAGTTTTCATTCCAAGTTAATATTTAGCTATGGTTCACAGATTAGTCAAATAACATAACATAAAGCGAAACACTTATGAAATAGTCCTTGTTTAAGCTTTCTTTTCATTACTACATATAAACAAATTGTATTAATTTTACTTTCAAGTTTATTACTAAATTATAATGTTTCCCTCAAATTAAATACATTTAAGTCTTAAATTTTAAGAATAAGATCCGCAAAATTTAGTATTGACTCAATTCATGTAAGATCAGACAGAGCTCTCACTTAAGAACTGTAGTATCAGTTGAAAATAAAATCAGTGTATATAACTTGTAGGCTTAATTGAAATATTGAAGTGAACACTACTTAACAGTTATAAGTTAGCTACTTATAACTAGCTAACTTATAAAAGTGTTTACAGCGATTAATTGCTTAATTGGATGCAATTGTTTATTGAAATTGAAGTAAACAAATGATTTGATTAAGAATGGAAAAATAGAGAACTCACTCGTCACTGATATTCTTCCGGAAGTTTCATCTTTGCCTTCACTATTGACAGCAACACATTTATAAACCCCACTATCGCTGTCAATCACGTGATCTATCATTAATTCAAACACTTCTTTCGATTCGTACAGAATTCTAATTCTGTTGTCTTCTTTGAGCACTTCGTCGTCTTTATAACTATAGATATAAACCGCAAAAAATTGATAAAATTTTTTATTGAAAACTTTAATTGACTCACAATGTAATGGAAGGAATAGGCATTCCTCTGACCACTAATTCAAAGCGAACAGTTGTTCCGTCCATTAGTTCTGTATCTTTGAGCTTAACCTTGAATTTAGGCGCGTGAGGAAGGAAAGAGCCGCCGGGACTGGTCGGGCGTGAATCGAATTTAGGACTACCCACTCCTTTCAGTTTGAAATATTATAAAATAAAATTACTCTTAAAATGACTTTAAGATAAAAGAATGAATAGATTGAACGCAAATGAATGAATACATTGTTATAGTTATCCATAAAATATTTAATAGGATTTCAAATAAAGAATCTAAAGATTAAAATCTAATAAAATTTGATTTAATATTATTTATATTTGACTTATGTTTGAATAATTAAAGTATTATATAATAGATTATATGTCATACCCGGCATGACATTAATGGCTGCACTCGACGAAGATGTGCCCAAACTATTAGTGGCGGCCACTGTGTAGAGGCCAACGTCTTCATGTCTTAAGTCATTTATGATAAGGTAATGTCTACTGCCATCAGAACCGGTGACAAAGCGGTCTTCGCTTGAGATTATTTTATTCTCTTTAAGCCATTGTACAGAAGGCATAGGATTACCGAAGATTTCACACTCAAGTGTTGCCGATTGACCCTCTGTTGGGTTAAAATAAATTGCCGTTTGATTCCAATTCTAGAAATAATATGTTTGTCAGTGAATGACAATTACAAACCCGATTGTGATATAGATTTGATAGTCTTTTGAACTTTGGGTTTGCTTGGAGTGGAATCCGTGTCCGTCTCATAACGTGCGGTTCCCCTAATCATTCCCGAAGACGTTCGCACTAAACCTGAAGACTCAATATCCGAGTCCAAGGGTTCGAATGGTTCTAATTGTTTAGAAGACCTCTTCTCCCATCGCGAAGATTCGATGTCTGCGTCCGAAGCCTTAGACGATTGTTTCTCCAATCTTGAGGAACGGGTATTCCATTTTGAGGCACTGGTGTCTAATTCGGTTGAATCTGTGGATAATTTTGAAGACTGTCTGTCCAATTTGGAAGCCCCGGTATCCCATCGATTGTATTGACTCGAGTACTCAGTGTCCCATTTGGGAGAACCCGAATCCCGTTCTGAATACTCTGTGCTATACTTTGAAGTTTTCTCATATTTCAATGGCTCGACATCTGATTCAGACGACAGCGACACTAATGCCGACGATATTCGGGTAGACTTCCTGTCCAATCGAGTCGATCCGACATCAAAATCAGACGATTCAGTGACATATTTGGAGGATGTTCTGTCCCATCGCGAGGGAGTTGTGTCTAATTCGGAAGATTCTGCTAAAAGTCGTGACGATTTTCGTTCGGAATATCGAGACGTCGGCGATGTCTCGGTATCTAAAGCCGATTCGATCGCATATCGAGACGTCGTTCGGTCCCATTTGGTCGAACCGGTGTCCGAATCTTCTCTCAACAATCTTGATGTTCGATCATATCTTGAAGACCCGGTATCTAAATCTGAAGACTCGGCAGCAAATCTCGACGATGTTCTCGATTCTCGTCTCAAAGGACTGGAATCCAAGTCCACAGATTCTGTGACATATCTGGAAGTAGTTCTATCCCATCGGGAAGGGGTGTCATCGGTTGAATCGGTGACAGAATATCTAGAAGTTCTGTCCAGTCTTGAAGAGCCCGTTTTGTCCCATTTGGACGTCGATGTTCTCAATGCGGAAGAACCTGTTGTATCCAATTCTGTGTCCCATCGAGAGGGCGATGTGTCTAATCGAGTGGACACGGCTTCCAATCGAGACGACCCCAGGTCATATCGAGAAGAGGACCCGGATTCTATTCTAGAAGACCGGGATTCTAATCTGGATGAGCCGGTGTCAAATCTAGAGGACCCGGTGTCATACCTAGAAGACCCGGTCTCTAATCGAGATAACCCGGTGTCATATTTAGAAGACCCGGATTCTAGTCGAGATGACCCGGTGTCAAATCTAGAAGAAGATCCAATAGCATGTCTGGAAGATCCGGTGCCCAAAGCAGATGACTCTGTGACACATTCATAGAACACATAAATGATTTGGAAATTATGTAAAAGTTTTGTTAACAGAATTACAAACTGTTTATACCGTAATTCGAATACTTTAGCTTTGATTTACTCGAACTTAACGAAGAATATGCACTCATAGTTGTATTGATGCACACATACTTCCAATATAGCACTTATAGTTTTATTAAGCACTCATCTCATAGTTTTTAGTTTTATTAATACACTCATACGAAGCACTATTACTTGATGTGCTCTCGCGATCTGTGAGAACTTCAACTGCAACTGATGCGACTCTATCACTGGCACTGGTATTCTGTCAAGAATTCTCTGCAAACCATATATGGCTGTATAGGCTTTTTTAAGAAATGCTTCATTCAGTTGTAAACACTGATCATTCTCATTACACCGGCATCACAGGCATCAGAGCCAGCAGTGGTGACGATTTTTTTGTGTCATTGCTATCTTTGACAGAAACGCGTCTTAAAGAATACAAATTCAGTATATTCTCGATTCTGTTTAAGAAGTGTTTATTAATTCAATTTTGATTACATTATTATTACAGCAATTATATAGTTATTTGTTTAATACATATAAGACATGAGTTATTCAATTAAGACATTAAATTCATCAAGAAATTGAACCAAATTCTAAATATATTTTAATAGTTTGAGGAATTTTAATGAATGCAAAAAATTTAGAAAACAATTAAAAATAATACTGAATTTCATTTTATTTGTAATAATAGTTAAAGAATAGCAACTTTCGATATATTAATAGAAATGTATAGAATTTAATAATAGCATAAGATTTTTGATAAGAATATTGTATAAGACTTATGCGATTAATCTTTTGTGTATTGTATTAGACATTTCACAACTCTTTGAGTTTACGTAAATTAATTCTGTTTGACATTGAAATTCTTGTCTATATTAATGTTTGATATAATATAAAGTGTTACATGTCTTCAGTTATAGGAAGTGTTTAAATATTCGCCAACGTTTAAATATTTTTTTTAGATTCAGAAATTGTTTATTTCGAGACATTTTATTCATATTTAGGACTTGATTTGTGCTGAGTTTATCAAAAAATCTCACTTTTTGTTCGTTTCACTTAAACGCAAAAACTTTTCTTTTTGTTCTTAAAAATATTTGAGATTATATTTCAATGAAATTGTTTGAGAATTAGTAGAAAAGAATTCATTAGAAATTCATAAAATTCTTTTAATCCGTGTATTTATAACATGCAATAACTTTATCGGTATTTTAATAAATGTAATATTAAATTAAATTTTCAATTATTTATTTAATTTTATTCTCAAAAGAATTTAATTATAATCTAATCTCAATTATATTAATTTAAACACTAATTAGGTTTGAAATAATAATTAACTTCAGTTTAAATAAATAAATAATAAAAATGTGTTATGAATTATGTCTTTGAATAAAGTCTTTCATTATTCAACTTTTATTTAGTTTTTGGTGTTTTTTCATTAGTTTTTCAATTCAGCTAAAAGTTTATTTAATTTATAGCAAATGTTTGTAAATAATTAATCATTTCATTAATGAATTAAATTTTTATAAATTATTTCAATACAATTCAGAATAACTGAAATCTAAAAAAACTCATTTATTGTTTATTCATTCAATAAATTCTTGACTAAAATAGTGATTAAATATGAAAAAATGAGATTTTTGTTATTAGAAAATATGGATTAATGTTTGCCTTCCTTTCGACTCTAATCCTATTTAACAGTTAAACTATTTTTAGATTAGAAAACAAAACAGAATATAAATAGAAAATAGTTTGAAGTCTACACACAGTTATAAATTAAAGCCATAACTGATTTAAACAAAAATTAAATCTATTTTTAATTACAAATTGCAATCATTTTTGTCAAATAAAGAGTAGTTTTATTATATTTATATTATTTTTTTGGTTAATTAAAAAAATTATAACAAAACTTAAATATAAATGGCATTCAAACGATTGTGAATATTGTGAGAAATGATTTTGTGAGCAATATTTGCATCGATTTGTAATTAGAAAATTCAGAAATACAAGTAATTCGTGAATAAAAGTGAGAATAATATAAAAGTTGAGATTATCGTTGACTTTACAGTAATTAAAGGACCGGTATTACAGCCATCCTTACTATTGCAGGTGCAGTACTCCGAGTATATGTCATGTGTTCCTAAAAATTGACAAAATTTATTATAAACACAAAACAATGATATAAAGTGTGGATTAAAGTTTGATGCAAACCCTGTCTGTAAAGACAATTGTGTTCATTGCCGGTGCCCTCCCCGGGCTTTCCGAGAAAAGCACAGCTCCTAATGGTTCTCCAGTTTCCGTGAATTTTCTGTCTTATTTTGCGACACATGGTTGCCTCCAAATGCCGGACTGGTTTGGGTTTGTCGGGACGGAACAGTTGTGGGAATTGCTTTTGATAGTCGTATTGGTTCTGATCCCACGTATCCACTATTGGGTAAACGTTTATTTAAAACTATTTTTATATTTCCCGATAAACAACACAAAAACAAAAGAGAATTTAACCTAAAAATAAGTGACTTTTAACCAGTTCTCGACAGTCTTTGATGGGAAGGGTTGAGTTGTCGAACGGATCGGCACATTTGGGATCGCCGTCCGAATGACAGACCCAACACTTAATACACGAACCTATTTGTAGAGCATTTAAACAAATGTTCAAAATTAGCTAAAACAACAAAATTAGAGGAAAAAAATATTTGAAAATTAGTTTAAAGTGAAAAACATTATAAACTATAGTCTAATTATAACTAAAGCATTAGTGTTAGACATAAAAGATTTACAGCAAATGCATTCAAATATAATATAACTATAATTAACAATAAAATAAATAACTTTTTGCTTAGATTTCATTCAAAATATTTTTGAAAACAATCAGAGTTTTTGTAGACAAGAGATTGTAAAACATTAGGGAAAGGATTAGGTTTTGATAAAAGCTTTTAGAGAAGAAAAATAGATTAAAAGTTTAGTTAATATTTGTTTAGGAATTAAAAGATTAAAATTATTTATACATAATATGAGAAAATATATTATCAGAAAAATTGTTGTTTTTATTTATTTAATGATTGAATACCTGGAGATATGAAATACATTACATATAATGAAGCGATAATTGTAAGGCATTTATAGGACGGAATACAATAGACATTCATGTCTTGGATTCAAATTTTAGTTAAATTTTAATGAATGAACAAAAATGACTTAAATTTAGAGAAAAAAATACAGAAAATTAAGATCAATATTGAGATGAAATAAAGCGCTGAAACGATAGGTATGTGAGGCTAAGGTGTACTCAATAGTTGTTTTGTTCCCAAACACCTGTATTTCCATTGCAAGCATACCTGTGCTGAAGACAACGCCCATTGCATCCAATTTCACATTACATTACATTTGAATAAATGGATTATTTTTTAACTAAAAATTAACTCATTTTTCTCAATAATCAAAATCTCTGTTTTAAATAGCATTTAAACTAATTTTATGGACAATTAAATTGATTTATAGTTAAATAAAATTTTGATTTAATGTTACTTTTGGTTGATTTGAAAGTTTTTATTTAGTAATCGATTCAATGGATTCTTAAGATATATAAACTTTTTTGTCAAAACAATTGTACAAATAATTAGTTTTGGATCTGATTTTATAGTTTTTTAGGATTTATTTAAGTTTTTTTGTGCTTTTAATTGAGTTTTAAATTTATAAATAATGAAGATTTTGAGTCAAATTATTTCAATTTATTTGTTTTTGACTCTAATAAAGACGGGTTTGTATTGATATAACTGTTTGTTAATTGATTTGAATTAATATAATTGAATGAATTGACAGTTATGTCGATTAAGTGCTATCAGTGCAGTTCAGACGAAGACCCCAAAGGAGAGGACAATTGTGGCGCTTATGAGCCCTTCGATGAGAACAAGAATATTGCCGTCGAGTGTATGGGAGAGGAAGCCATTACTCCCGGTATATATGTTTGGGTCACTATTCCAGAGATGATAAACAGTACTCCAGTACATGAGGCCATGCATACAGTACACCGATTAAGCAATTCTAAGCCCAACTCTATAAGCATTAGTCACTTCTAAAAGACTTACTGAAAGAGTAGTCATTTTTGTCAAAAAACAATATTTTGTTAAATTAAGTCATATTTCGGTTGAATTGAGTACTAATACTATTAAAATATCTATGGATTATATTAAACTACACTCTATTGACTGTATTGACCGTTCTATTGATTTTGCAATTTATCGCATTTTAGGCACCTTTTGCTTTAAGTCCATACAACAGGGGCCCCGAGGCTTCATATGGGACGGCAGGTGGAGGACTGTTATCAGACGTTGTGCACAAGTCAGCGAAAGAGGTCTTGACTTCAATTTGTTTAATTGCTTTGAATAGAAAATTGTATTCGACGTGTGTTTAGGTATTTCCTGGGGCTGTGATTGGGGTTATCGTGAAAACGGCGTCTATTGGGAGGAATGCTATTGCGCTGAAGACTCTTGTAATGGTTCCACAAGTGTTCACTTCTTATATTCAAATATTTCAGTACTTATTGTTTGTATTTCTATTCTTTGGTCACTTTTAAAATCCAATAGATTTTCATAAGATTTTTATACACTTTTATACTAAAGTAATTTCAAAATAATTCATTTCATATTTGTTACAAACAGAGTGCACGAATAGCAGTGTCCTTTTTGATATATAGTGAAGTGTCTTAAAAAGATGATCAGTTTGAGAAAGTTGTTGTCACCCATACTGTCTTTCAGAACTTTGGGTGATTTTATTTAAAACTATAGTTTATAATTGAAATTAGGCATAGATGAACTATAGCTATTCTATAGACCTAAGATTCCCGAAAATTTTTGGGGCACTCATTAGTCTTTATGTTATTTATGTGTTTTATCCCATTATAAGGTTAATATAAAATTAATTATCCAAAAAGTTTATTACAAAAGT
>JAQFXN010001145.1:0-16454 GCA_034693365.1 Liacarus xylariae
TGTTTAAATTAGTTGTACTTCTCATTGCTGTTGGTTTGGTCTCATCCGCGTCGCTCCCAATACAGCGTAAATATAATATTGAGATGTATTTAGAAATAATATTAAATAAATTTCTTCAATTTAACCCTTTTCTTGATTTGAAAACCTGATTGTGTGACACGTGTGATGTGGACTCCACAGGAAGAGATTGCGCAACATTAAAACGTTCCTGTTCATTGCAATTTCGTGCTATTCATAAATTATATTTTAGCAATCCACAAACATTGCGTTCTGTTGACCGTTCCCTATCTAAAAATAACTTGATGTAATCGAACACAAATCTGTTAAGACCACCATTGGTCGATCGAGTATATATTAAATTGAACAGTGCACTTTCATTCAGTTTGATTAAGTTAAATGAAAAATCATATTCACTTTACAAACATATTTCTCAATAAAAAAACAAACAATTATTCAAATGTAATTAATGTAATTTGAATAAAAATATCAATCAATTGAAACTATTTTGAAAATTTATTTTAGAAATTAATTTAAATTTCTGGGAAAAATTGTTTTTTATATAAATTTTGCAGAATATATACACTTTGCTGACGAGATATATAATATTAGAGAAATATATTCGAATTATAATGACTTGATGAACTCATTTTAATGTAAATTTTAATTTTTAAAATAGATAATCTGTATAATCAATAGGGTGACCAACCGTCCAGATTTCATCTGGATTATCCCGATTTGTCTCTTCTGCCTCGTGTACAGGTGAGTTTTCAGTCAGTACAATATAATGTCCAGATGAATAAATTCTAAATAATATATAGTTATCTAAGCATACAATTCTGTATTTGTTATCGAACACTAAACTTTTGTTTCGAAAAATAAATTAATAACAATGTTAGGACAATTTTCCATAAATATTCAGTATATATTGTTTGAATACTATTATAGAATATAATATAATTCTACAAAGCATCACAACAAAGTTTTTTAATTTAACCATAAAAGAATGGCACTTTACAGATTTAACACATAATTTATTCTGTTATTTAAGGATGCCCAAAATGGAAAGTATGGCCAAAATGCACCCTGTCTCGAAAAGATTACCAAAATACTGTAATCAAGAAAACCAGCAATTTTAATGTATCTCCATTTTTTGGAATATTGTGTGAAATTCTGTCTAAATTTATAGAAAAATAACTTCTATTTTCTACTTTATTTAAAACTATTAAATTTTTGCAGAAGTATTCGATATTATGTTCAATAATGTTATTTTTAATTGAATTATTCAAGAAATTGATTATTGAAAAATACCCTCCTATATCTCCTGAAATTGTACATATTTTTTCCAGAATTAAACTATTTTGTAACGGATTTGTCCCTAAATCATCTAACATTTTACCGAAAAATCCAAATTCATAAGTTTTCAATCTGGTCACTCTATTGATCAATAAGAACTTATAGGAGTTTCCTGTGCAATGAGAAACAATGAAATTGATATGGAATAGGAGGTTATGTTAATCTTAAGGATGTGGATCTAATCAGATATAAGCTTCTGATAACGCTGAGGAATGAGAACCTCCTTTAGAATTAGAATCTATCACAATTCTATGGAGTGAGAATATACTATAATTCTATGTTAATGAAGTCTTACATATAATGCAAGCCAATTATTATCATATAAGCGGGAACCTATTATTATGCTATAGAGTGAAAGAATATTAATTAAATTTTTGTGAATAATATTAAAATGCAGTAAAAACTCGCAAAAGGGGATATATTGAATAAATAGATTAATTATATAGAATGTTGATTTATATGTTTAAATAGATTATCCTTGATTAAAATACATATGTGAGCTTTCGACATTTGAATCACAGGTTTTATAAAATTAAATTGATTAATTATCAAATCCCTGTGCACAATCACTTTAACTTATGACATAACTTCGAACGTAGTTTAATATTTCAAAATTTGAATCACAAGTAATGTGAAAATATAAAATATTCCAAATATTAATCAATATTGATCAAGACACGTTTACTGAATCTCATTCAACTAATTTATCATGATGAGATATTTTATATAATTATGAGATTGAGTGAGGTAAACCTAAAATAAATTATAAAGAGTTAATCTAGCATATATGAAAATGTACAAGCAATAAATTAAAAATGTTTTCTATCAATTAATTAATCATTTCTAATTAAATTACAACTAGATTTTACTGAAAATAATTTCAAATCTTATATAAAGAGCGCAAACAATAAAATGGAAAGTCATTCAGAAATTATCATCTCTTCTATTGAATTGAATTCTATTCACCCAAATGTTTAAATTAGTTGTACTTCTCATTGCTGTTGGTTTGGTCTCATCCGCGTCGCTCCCAATACAGCGTAACTATAATATTGAAATACATTGAGAAATAATATTAAATAAAATTTTTCCATTTTAACCCTTTTCTGGAATTGAAAACCTGATTGTGTGACATATCATGTGGATTCCACAGGAAGTGATTGCGGAAAATTGAGAAGTGCCCTCTCCTGTATCATCCAAATTCGTAATAATAATCAATCAAATTGGGACATCAGACGGAAAATTGATGTCCGTTCCCTTGGGTCTACCAATAACTATGGATAATACGCATCAAAGCTGTTAAGGCCACCCTGGTCAATTGAATAAATTCTAAAATCTATAATGCATTTCATTCAGATTAATTAAGTTAATTGAAAAATATTAGTCTCTTCACATACATATTTCTCCATTAAAAACGTACAAAAGTTTATTTGCTTCAAGTTTTGCTTATTTTTATCATCTTTTATCAAAATTATACTGGATTAATAAGAGTTTAATTTTATATGTTTGCATTGAGATTAAAATAAAACAGAACGTAAAGTTTGGCAATAGCTTTGAGAACTCAGATTAACGACTGTATAATATTGCTCACATACATCATGTTTAAAAAAGTTGAGATATGAGTATTGAATATTAATAGAAATTTCAGTCTACTTTCTTAGGTCTTTAAATTTATCAGTAAAATAGTAATTATTTTTGCTGTCGATAGAAATAAAAGGGATTTCTGAAAAATAACGGGACATTTAACATCTTCCGAAATATATCTACTATAAAAATTTACTTAAAAATTTAACAATTATTTTTATTCATTAGGAATATTAAAGTTGGGTTGGATTGCGGGCTAGCAGTCAGGGTTGGGTTGGGTTTTATGTTATTCCATATGGCACACGTGTCGTATCGGCTATCTTCCGGTGCGCAACACCTTTAAAACCAATGACACTGAATAGAACTTATGAATATTTTTTTTGATAAATTTCCTGAATTTTATGATTGTAATCAGTTTGATATATCCTGAAGAGAGTGGACGAAACCCAACTCGAAGTATACGAAGGCATCGACCGTTCGATTGGAAGCAGAGATTTATTGAATAGTCGAAAAAGAACATTAGATCTAAACTGTAATAATCAGTTTATTGTCTCCACTATTGCTAGCGTCAGCGATGTCTCCATTAATGGCCGATATATTCAATGAGATTATCGACAAAATGACAATAATTAATGAATACTTATTTGATTTAAATTTAATATTTAAAAATGAATTTCAAAACCAAAATATTTTCATTATTTCATTCATTAATGTTTCGTTTAATCAATTTATTTACGAATTTAAAATAATATCAAATTCATATATTATTTAAAAATGGAGATCTGTTTGCAAAACACAACTAAAATACTGTTTTAAGTACGACATATTCCATCGATTGATAAATTCAATATAAAAATCCATAAAATACGTGACAACGAATAGCAAAGGATATTACAAGAGTAAAGACAATTTTCTAACTATGACTTTTTTTATATATATAACAGACCTCTTGTAATTACGTAATTTAAGTAAATAAAATTTAAAATAATTTATTTCGTTTAAACAGATAATCCAGCTAATTTTTAAATTTTAAATTATTTGTTCCGTTTAAGGTATTTATCTAACTACTTCTAAAATATAAAAATTAAAATAATATATTTTTATTTGAAATATTAATCAAACTAATCCAGAAATATAAATTATAAACAATTATATCGACAATGTTCGATCGTCAAATTGGAAATTATCAGTAATTAATTAAAAATGTATTATTTAATTAGAATCTATTCCTAAAATTTTAAAATTTATTATTTGAAAATTATTTATGAGCGCCCCCTAGTTTGTAAATTAAGGTTTGAATTGCCTGGAAGATACATTATGATTATTTCATCTATTATAATTGGTTTGAAAAAATTATCCTGTTAAAGCGTTATCTAATATGGAGGGTGAGGCATCCTTATCTTGCTACACCATAAATGGAGTGATTTGTTAATATTATTTGCTTAGAAGTTAATCAAATATAAAAGTATGTCATGTTCTATATTGTTGCGCTCAGAAAAGCGAGCACTTTCGTCTAGCAAAATCTTCACTGATTGACAGTTCAATATTTCATCATGTAGCACATAGGATAGCATTATAAAAAAAATCCGAAGTTGTCGCCATTTTTATATTTTATTTTTATTTGAATGCTTAATAAAATATCAAACAATCTTATTTGTGGAAATGTATTCAAAATAATTATCTAAATTATAAAAAAAATTCGCCCCTTAAAATATTTGAAATATATAAATGATGAAAATATATCAATTAAAAGCATTTAAATTATGTATCTTTTGCATCAAAAATCTTTTCGATCGGTTTAGTAGTTTTTAAGAAAATCAGCATTTAATATTACAAATTTGGCGCCCTATAGCCCCGATAAAACACAAAATAATAAGGTTTTGTTTAAACAATTTTGTTCCAAGAACAAATGAGATTCACTGATGAGTCGCACCTTTCTGTATCTTATCATATCAGTTTTTAAGGTCATTTCAGTAGCAAATATATTATATTTCTACATGTCTTGTGATTTTAGTTTAGAAATATTAATATGCGCTTGAAAAATCATAAGTTCAAGTGATTTTGCATTAGATTTGATAATTAATAAATTTTATTTTAGAAAACATATAATTCAAATGTCGAAAGCACACATTTGTATTTTAATTAAGAATAATCGATTTAAACATTGTGTGGCATTTATTTTCAAATTAAACACAACTTAGGCTGTAATAGTGGAGCTTTTAATGTATTTTAGAAATACTCATTTCAAGGTTTCAAATTTGGAAGAATACGTATATTAAAGTTTCAAATTTAGAAGCATAGTTACTTCAAGGTTTAACATTTTGAAGTAAACTCATTTTTGACTTTACATCCGAAGATGAATCTCTAAAGGAAATGTATTCCATATAAAATGAGCTGCAAATGCTATTTGAATTAATTCGAGTTTTTGCTACTCAATTGTAGACTAAATATTAAATTTCAAATAAAGGTAATATTTAGTCAAAAAAATTGTCTCTTCATTATTAGTTATCATTTTGTGTATTAGTTATTCTCTTTAGCTATATCTCTGCCAAGAAAGCTGCCAAAAAGCAAAAGGTGTTGAATCACCTTGAGTAAATACGATTTTGGACAAACTGCCTCTAAGCTGCCGAAGGACGATTAATCTGTCTGTTTACCAATATTGACTGACTTATTCGGCCGGACTTTATTGTGAGGCAATAAAACAGTATTATTGTATTTTAATGAATTTATATAAGGTCTAATTTAAATTAAAATAAAATTGACAAAATGTTTTTTATTATTTCTAACTTTGATATTTGTTTACCAAAAAATTCGGATCGGACCGGGCACAATAAGTAACATTTTAAATCAGATAAAATCAGAAATTTTTAATTTAAATCCAAGATGCAATTTTTGAAATAATTGATATTTAACAAGTATGGGAAAGAAGAGAATCTCAGGAGGGTATTTTATTTTTGCGAAGTCATAGGTATTCCAGCCTATGACGTCATATTTGCCAAATTTTGGAAAGGGGTTCCAGGTGAGGGTATTGCGCAATCATCAAATTCTTATAGAGTTTAATTAATAATGACGTAATTTAATACAATATCGACTATTTCTGCAAGAATTTAACGGAATTTTACCATTTAGGAAAATTACTATTAATTCTTCAAGAATTTAACAGATTAAGAGAAATTGACCAAATTTAGAAATAACTTAAGAAAATTCTGTCATTTTCCAGAACTTCACAGAATATTATTTTTCTTGCTATGGAGGGGAGCTATCTCGCATGCGATCTAGGAATATACGGCCAAAATCACAGTTGAGTATTCCATGTTGGAGCCCCCTTTCTTGAACCTTTATATACATTCGTATTTTCTAACAAAAGTAAACATGTATAGCCAAATTGATTCTATAAACTTACTAAATGTTTAAAAAAACCTGTTAACAGAATTAAGAAACCACTGTACTTATTTAATTTAAATATAATAAGTTGGATCAAATATATCTCTAAACTATAAATAATAAAATTTAAATGCTAAATATATGAAATGTTTTGTATAACCTAGTTACATTTTATTTCTGTACAGCTATTAGGCTACCTTTGATGTTTTATGCCATTTGATTATATATTTGAGAGAACTTAAATTCACTATAAAATAATTTGAAATAAAAGTTTATTATAAATAATTTTTATCAGTGCCTAGGTTTTAATTCCAATGTAACATTTAGTTATGGTATTGATTAGTCAAATATAATAACAGATTTAATAAATATGGAATTTACTTTAACCCTTTGTAAATGGTTAAAGTAAAATAAGATAATTATATGGAACTTACAAAAGTGGGCATGTACTAATCCTATATGAGTTGCTAAAGTGAAGATAGAATAATCTCATAGGAGTAATAAAGTGAAGATAGACTAAACAATAGTAATTAATAAAATAAACATAGACTAAATATATGTTATTGGCTAATGGGTAGATATACATGTGCTATTGGAGTGGCTAATGTTAGGACATACTAACCCTTTGTAAGTACTTAAAGTAAGGATAAGCTGATTATATGGGACTAACAAAAATTAGCATGTACTAATCCTATGGAAGTGACTAAAGTGAGGATAGATTAAACCTATGTGGGTGGTTAAAGTGAGGATAGGCTTCTCTTATTGGAGTGGCTAAAGTAAGGTTGTATTATTCCTATAGGAATTGTTAAAGTAAGAATAGTGGGATAATTAGAACATTTACCGATTTTTACTAATACTTTTCTATATGAATAGGATTGGCCATTTTCCACTTCACCTCTTACAATGTTGCAAGTTACCAGCACTTATTATAAAACAATGCTCAATTAACTAAAATCTATTGTAAATCATAAAACGTTTACAAAAAGATAAATCAGTATAATTGTTAAAAATAGCGCACCATTTTGAAATATTATTATATAATAACAAGAATTATATTAAAATACAATATTTTTAGTTCTATAAAACATTCCTCAATTATAATTGAAAAATATTATATAACCTTATGATAATTATTAAACTCTATTAACCAGTCCTATGATCGACAAGGAACAAATATTAATTCAAATGTGTTAAAAATCAATTAAAATTACTTTTATTATTTCTTAAAAGCTGAGATATATATATTAATGATCATTCTTGTTTTAAAATAAACCTCTTCTAAACTTCTTTTAAATTTCTACGTTTGCGCATCTCTGTTTAATATTTTATTTCTAAATATACAACATTATAATATACAGCCGTCCAGATTTTAAAAGTTCCAGTGAAATGCTTTATTCTAACTCATTGGCTTTGAGTTTTTATATTTGATTCAGTAGTAACCGAATAACAATTTTAATTCAATTGAGTCACTCATAGAAAGTCATTGTATAAAAGTTTTTATTTTGAATTATTTGATATTAATGTTAATGTTTCGGTATAAAATTAATCAAATATAGAAACTCAAAGCTAATGAGTAAGAATAAAGCATTTCACTGGATAAATTAAATCTGGATGACTGTATAAGGTGTACAAGCACAATAATAAATTGTAATTATTTATTAGTAGGTATTAAATTTCTTAAAAATCTATAATTAAAAATTAATATTAAAGATTTATATGTTTATCCTGTTAAAATATTAAGTTTTAATCATTTATTTTTTCCTAGAAATTCCTTTAGAAAACATACAGGACAAATTTGTTTCCATTTATAATTAGTTACAATTCTGTGATAAAAACAATTCTAATCATTTAATCTTGTTAAATTAAGAAAATTATACTAATGATTTTAACTGAATAAGAAATAGATGAAAGACTTCATCTAAATAGCAGCTTGCATAAAACCTAGGTATGGAAATAAATCAAACTCCTGATAAAATGTGCAAAAAATACAAAATAAATTTTGAACTAAATATATGGGAGAGTTTTTTAAAAGAAATAATTTCTTAATAATAGTTATACGAAATAAAAATAACTGTTGTTTACCAAAGTTTTGTCTTAAATCTTATCGTTGTCATTCAACACAAAGTTGTACATATTTGCATGATGATGGATTTATAAATTAGATAAATTTTAAATTCTAAAAATTCAGTTTAGCTAAAATTTAATTAAATAAATTAATTTTAAATGCTCATACATTGATTTCAAACCGGTAATTTTTTGTGTTATTCATAGTAGTAATTTTATTTGTGTACTAGATAAAATATTCTTATGTAGAATTCAAACAAAATTTCGTTTGAAAATTAAACTATTTTTTAATTAATTTTCAAAATTTTCCTAGTAATGTACTATCTTGGAATTATAAAATGATACACGTATTTGCATTCAATGCATTATATCCACATCTCATTACTCAAATTAATAATTTCAAAAATTGAAATTATTATACTCTGGCCATATTGAAACTAATATCATGCTTGATATTTTTAATTTAAATATTGTGACATGGATATAATTTATAGAATGCAAATAAGTGTATCACTTTATATTTCCACCATAGTACTTATTTTAATTTAGTTTTATATTTAAATAACATTAGTTTATTGTGAAAGATATTTTTCATTTCTTTCAGTTGTCTCTAATCAATTGGATTAAAAATAATAAAAAAAAACATTAGTTTCTCTAAGAATAAAACTTTCTATCAATACAATTATTCAAACTAATGCTAGATCAGCTTTCTCACAAACTCACCTCCATAATTCGGTCGATCCCTTTTGTCATATTTTTCGTTTTCAAATAATTCGCCCAAAATTTTCGTTATATTGGCTCCGGCAGAGTCTCTGAAAAAAAGAGATTATATTTTTGAAATTAGTGCTGAAATTAAATATTAATCGTAGAAAATAACAAAATCTATCACGAATTGCATCTAATTTCTAAATTTAACGACAAATAGTTAGTATGAAATGATATATATTTCGAAATGTCTAAACATGCAAAGCCTCCAACTGAAACATTTATTGACAGCTTTTCTTGGTCAATGGCTTGATTAGATAGAAATAATAATACAAAATTGAATTCAGGGTGCGGAGTCCAAATTTAAGAGGGTATTGGAGGACCTGAAAATATTTTGTCTCAAACAAATGATTAATATTAATAATAATATTTGATTCAATTCATAATTTACAGTTTGTTATTACATTGGAAAATGTGTGTAAAGTATATAAACGACTAAAATTGTTATCAAATAATTGTTTACAAACTTTTAATATTCATAAATAATTTCATAAATGCTCAAAACATTTCACATGGTTGCTTTGCATGTTGAACTATTCTATTAATATAAAATTCTGATTTTGTTGTAAAAATGACCTTTTTTTGGTCAAAAAACAATTAATTTGAAAATTGAATAAAATTACCATGAATAAATATGCACATCACATTTAACCTACTGTATGTTCCAATATAGTTAACCTAAAAGGGAACAGCATTTGAAAAATCGATGTCAAAACTGTCGGTTAAAAGGGTTCTGTCCTAAAGGGGTACAAACTATTTCCTTTAAAGTAACGATTGGTAAGCGTTTCCTTAATATCACATTAACAACAGTTGCACTGCAATACTGTGAGTGATATAGCCTATGACCAGCAAAAGTGGTAAGTTATAGGGTGTGATAATAGAGCATCCTTAGCTGCAAAGTGATTGAACAAAGACAAGTTAAAATCCAATCAGTATTGCAATTTGAAAATACGAACGCCTGATATGACATCACTTTTGCTGCCCAGGATTGTGATATTTCATGGCCCAACTGATAGATTAGTGTCAGTACATTAGTATGGCTTTAAATAAATAAATAAATCTAAATTTTTGGAATCTCCTTCAGCTTTACTGTTGGTATTCTTGGAAAGCGTTTATATATATTCTATATTCTAGAGGGAGCATTTATAGAAACAGTCAGTAGTGGGGCGAAAATCCACTGCTTATTCGTCTGTCATGCGCTTAATTGGAATTTTGACGGCGCTATACCTCATGGAGAACAGACTAGATTTTTTTTGTCTGGAGGGAGACGTTACCAGTGGTATCTCCTCACTCAGTACTGACCATAGTCAAACCTGTTAACTTTTTGAATAGTGTATATCAGTCTAACCACTGAGCTCCCCGTTCGTTTTAAATCAGATAGGATTTAGCATTATGTAAGACAAACTATATTAGGAAGAAAACTTGAAACGGGAAGTGAAATGCTTTTGATTTTTTGTCATAAAAATAATAACAGATTTTGCAATTTTATATTAATAAATAGTTAATATAATAGGAATACAATAATCAAAAATTGAAATGCGACTAAAAATTTAAACATTCATTTGAATATTTGGGTAGTCATACAAAGTAGGCTAAAAGCACATAGACATGTAAATATATAGATTATGATACACATATTGAATATTATATCTCATCCTAGTCATATTCAATATCTAGTGGGTCTTGTTTGCACTATTGTTTGCAAATGTTAGCATCTTCTTGATCAATTGATTTAGAAAATTTTGCCAAAAAAGCAGGGTACATATTTTTTCAAAATATCAAGCTCAGGGGGTATTTAAATTGTAGAATTTGCATATTTGGTGATTATACCCTCATTATTCCTCTATTCCTCCATTTTAGACCTTGGATATTGTTGGCATTAATAATATCATATAAGTATTAAAAGGTTACCTTAATGTAGTTGGAGTAGTAATGGAGCTGCTATTAATTAGTGCACACAATATTAATACGAATATAATTAAAATATTCATTTCTAATTGCTATCAATAATTATTTTGTAAAATTTATATTTTTATTTAACTGTTTATTCGAAACAAATTATGTAAAATAAATTGCGTCTTAAAAGAGTATTTTTAATGTTATTTATTTAAAACAATCAATAGTTATGCTTGATGAAGCAAATAACTTGAAACATCAATTGATATTCATATTGATAATTGATCATCATTGATATTGACCTTCACTTAATTTGAATTGTACGATTGCATTTTGCCCTTGGTCAGTTATGCAAAACGAGTTTTATTTGAATTAATTCTTATTAATAATATCCTTGAATTTAAATAATATCTCTGATAATATTAGAAATGTTCCGCATAGATTTGTTTATATAAATATATGTTATTTATTAATTCAGTATTCCTTTTATTCACGTTTGCTCTGACATAATAACAACTAATTGTTAATTCTGTTAATATTCTTATGACAAAAAGAATCAAGGGCATATCACTTCTCGTTCCAAGTTTTTTTCCTAATATATCTTGTCTTACACAGGGTCAAATCTTATCTGATCTAGAACGCCATACGAATGCACTTCTTATGCGGGCACTAGATTTGCGCCACTACAATTTTTACGTGCAACTGACCTGAATGCCCTTATCAAATAGTAATATGAAAGAAAAATAAAATGATTCCGGTATTAATTGATTATTTTTGTTAATGGAATGCATCAGATACAGTTGGAGACAAATCCTAGGGCACCTATTTATTGAACCTAGCTCTTAAACTAAATGAAATTATTTATTTTTTGTATGAAATGTAAAAAAATTTACAAAATAATTTGACTCAAGATGATTTTTTAGTACATTGGTCCGGTTAAGAATGGGAAGGCATGTTTTAAAAAAGCAAAACTATTTTATATTTTAGAAGCTAACTTCGTGAAAATAATCAAAAAAGAAGTTACGTGTTTATAGAAAAATATTCAATTAATACTTTGGCTATAACAATTTTTCAAATTTTCACAATTTAAGTAAATCTTGTAGTTTTAATAAAATTTTAATCAACCACTTCCCATTTTTTATTTCAAAAAATATCACCTGGTTTTGTTTTATAAAATATATCTGTAAATTCATACATGAGCCAATGTATAAAAATCATCTTGAAACTCAATTTTTTGTAAATTTTTTTACATTTCATACAAAAAATAAATAAATAATTACATTTAGTTTAACAGCTAGGTCCAATAAATAACTTCCGTTGGTTTTGTCTCCTTCTGCATTACTGATAGGGACTATACTTTAAAGACGTCGACATTTTCGTGTCACCCCAAAAGATCGAATTCCCCAAAAATCGAATTCCCATAAGATCGATTTCCATAAAGTCGCTTCCCAAAAAGTCGAATTCCCAAAAAGTCGAAAAATACAAATACAATAGATTTTGTCACAAAAGTCCGCATATTTCTTAAAGCATTGAAATAATAACTACTGTATGATAAAGAATTTAATTTTTGACTACACTATTTATATCTAAATTAATTATTAAACTAAATAAATTGTACTTATAATTTCAATAATTTAAAATAACTTAAATATAATACATAAAATATCTAAAATATTATATTGGATTGGAGCCTTAAAATATAGTATTAAATATATTGCAGAATTAAATTAATGTTCCGTTCCATTGTCGGAAATAATAGCCACGTCAAAGCATCTCCTATAAATTTTTGTTTAAAAATAGTATCAAATTAACACTCTTATATACTTATTATAAATAGTATTTTTAAAGTTTATAGGAGATGTTTTCGACTTTTTGGGACTTTTTTCTCATAAATATTCGATATTTTGGGAATCGACTTAATGGGAAAAATATTTATGACTTTTTGGGATTCGATATTTTGGGATTTCGATCTATTGGGGTGTAACCATTTAAACTACTCCTTCTCCTTCTATCTGCATGGACGTCCTTAAAGTATAGTCACTTAGTATTCGTAAAATCACTCAACGCTTGTAAATCTCATAAATTTTATTTAAACTAATTTTATTTGTTTTATTCTTTTTCATTTTCATTTTTGTTTTACTATTAAAGCAATTGCAGGAAAACACCTCTTCATACGAATCAACGCTAATAAAGATTGAATGGATTTTTGAAATTTACAGATAATCCGATAATTTTATTTATATTATTTCTGTAATTATTTTCGATATAACAATAAAAATTTTTTATATTATATTTATTTTTATACAATTAATAGACATTTTTAGAAAAATATTGAATTTGTAATTATTTTGGATATACCAATGACCATTTTTTTATTCATTATTTAAATGCTTTGAAAACTTCAAATATTGTTTCTTGTAGAATTTTTGTTTTGCTTAATATTGATCTATGGAATATGCAATCTATTTAAATCATTAATTATATAATAATTTCAGTGTTGAAATAAGACAGACTCTTTTCACTAGACATCTAGAAATTCCTATTCTATAAATTGCCTAATTATAAGTCAAAGTAATTCATTGGTAACAGTGTATAGCAATAGAATCTAATGTCATGTTCGCACAACTTCATCATGTTGCAAATTTGAAAGTTGATAACAAATATTATGAACTAAAAGACTATATTATAAATGAATAAAAAATCAAAGAAACCTATTTTAATAATATATTATGTTTCTTAAATTATTTATTTAACTAAAGGGACACATAGTCTACATCTGTTGGCAAATAAAACAAAAAATATTTTATGAATTTATAATTTGTTTGAATACGATATGAAAGTTGAGTCATAAGACTCAACAGTAACTATATTTCCCACAAACTATTAAACTGAGTATAATTCCTATTCAAATATTTATTACAGTTTTATTAAAACCATTTAATATAGCTCCTATAGTCTACACTGTGTAAAATCGATATCGTATGAATAACCCTGCTTATTTTGGGAACTCTTCGCACACAAATGAATGGTAAAATATATTCGGATAAATATCGCAAAGTAGAGTTCTGGGAGTTATATATACTGTAATAGAAATGGTATCTCAACATTAGATCTAACTGGACGACTTCCACTATGTCTCGATATTCACCCCTCCCCTCCATAGTCACGTCCTGCAGCCAACTCTCATTTAGAATGTAGTTGTGGTTAATGTCCTTAAAATTAATGGCAGAGAATCAGTTCAAAAAAACCATTGAGTTCTATACTATTAGGCATTTTTTGGGGGAGGAGGGGAGAGGACACGAATCTATATACTCTTCTTTATCGAAAGCAGAGCTAAAAATATTCAGTTATAAAACAAGTTATACAAGACTTGAAATTAAAAAATATAATTTGACTGAATTAATGCAGAATAAGTGGAATTCATAGGAATTCATTGGGAATAGTATTAAGCAATAGAATCCAATGTCAGGTCCGCACAGCTTCTCAATGAAGGACTGAATAAACAATTGGTCCCGAAGTGAGACTCCATTTCGCAGTTGTATTGAATACAATAGTGGACGGGATTTATGCGCCGAATGACTGATGAATGAAGTGAATAGTGTTATCATAAAAATGATAAATGAATTATAAATAACGATAACTAATAAAACAAATTTAAAGTAGAAATTCGTGCTTTCGGTTGACATGAGATATACGACTATTTCCAGACAAACGGTTGACATATAGTAGAAGAAGAATATCGAGTGTTTGTAGTATTGATTCAATTCTGCGGTCAGTTTTGATACAGAGTTGTGTTCAATGACTGCATTCATAAGTAGAGATCGATTATTGTATTTCAAACTCATTTCGATTCTCTCATTAATCTCTTCGAACTTATATCTGATATAACTTATAGACAAATCCCAGATTACAAACGCCACTGAAGTGAGGGTTAAAAACATTAATTCGTATATAAATGTGTTAATCGACCAAAATATTGTACCCAATAATGAGAAACCAGACTCCGGGTCCAAATCCATTACCATTAGTGTTAGTGTAGTAAAGGTGATGTTATTGAAAGCCATGACCGGCCAGAAGACCACTCCAATTATGTTTAGATAAATGTTTGCCCGAAATGTCAATCGTTTAGAATTGTTTGCATTCAATCGAATAATTCTTGTTTTGTGTTTCAATGCATTGAGAAATGAAAATATATATAATGTTTGCGTCATTTCCTGATATTGTAATACAATTCCGACGAATAGTATTATAAATGAAGCGATTGAGAAGAAAAGTGGCACAAGAGTGGAGTTTCCGGTCAAATACGACGGATCACTCATTAGAATGCGTAACCATTTCTCATGTATTAGGGCTGATATACCACATCTCAGTGCAAATAATAGGACAGAAATTCTTGTAAAAGTGACCAAAAATATTCTTTTCCCACTTCTATATCCACTTTCGTATTCATCAAAACTAATCGAATTCTTTAAATAGGAATTTCTGTAATATTTCTCAATCTTTTCAAGCGCTTCATAAATGTCTTCATTATATTCAATGAATTTGTTTAAATGTTTCCGAATTTTGAGTTTTAATGAATTACTTTTCAATTTATTTGATAACATTAAAACCAAAATTTTATACAATAATGTAAACTATAATTTAAAATACTTCTATGTTATTATAACAGCAAAGAATATATAGTTTTCGATATTTATATTTAATAACGTATTTTATAATTTATTTTCTGAATAAACTTCATTTTTTATGCGAGAATAGACTATAAATATTTTTATGAACTAACGATTATTATGAACCAAACCACCCAAACCAATTCACTTCATAACAACCATCATCTACTGTATTATTATTATTCCACTCAAATATTCTGATTCTTAACATTTACATGGATGAGTGGATAATCTGCCTACGCGGCATCGAAATTCTGGACATGCCAAAATGTTACGCAGCAAGTAATAAATTTGTTATGATAATAGATAATGTTGGGTTATCAGGGTTTGACCATTGGTTAACTGAGTTTTCTGTACTTTTATTTAATTAAAATACTCATGACACATTTTGATCCTAGTAAGTTATATATATTTTAATACTACTCATTGAGATGGTCATTTTGATGCCATACTCGATGTAATATGATAAAGTTTATTACTAGGTGAAAATTCAGGGGAAATTTCAGAAATTAATATTATTGTCAAAATATTCATTGAACTAAGTTAACCCATATATTAAAATTCTACCTAAAAATTTATGATCAGATTCTAATTAAAATAAAACTAAAATAATTATTTCGCATAAATCCCTGCTAAACATTGAAAACACACCACTAGCAGCTAGAAAATCTGTTTTATGATGTACTGAATATAATACAATAACCAGAATTTCGAAATTGCGTTGGCAGATTGCCCACTCCT
>JAQFXN010001146.1:0-16443 GCA_034693365.1 Liacarus xylariae
CACTGATTAAGCGTAGTCCGGGTAATTTTAATTTTGAGTTAAAACTTTAATTAAAAGTAATTTAAGGCATATTTTAGTCTAACATTAATTGGTAGCGAACGAGAGTTGGTTACAGAAGAATACGAGTGAAATCGCACCCCATTTCTGTACAATTACTCTAAGGCCTCGAAAACTCTTTTACATACACAATAATGACAGACAGAACATCCTTGGTCAAATGCTTTAAGAAAATAGCTTTGAAAAAGTCTCTCTCCTAGTTTGAAATGTTCTGTAGAATTCAGAGAAAATTTAGTAGACCTTGGATAATAGGGCCGTCATTTCATGCTATGTTAAAATTCTTGTAAAATGAACTATTTTGTAATTTTTACTGAAATTAGTCAAAAAAAAAACAAACTAATCAGAAATTTTTGGGTTTCAACTTATTAATCTATGTAAAATTCTACATCGAATCTATATAACATAGTGAAATATTTGAAAAAATTCGAACTTCAAAGTCGAATAACTCGAAAAATATTCGAGACAGAAAATTTTAAGTTTCATATTCGTTTTTCTCGTGAAATTCTGCATCGAATCCATATTTCATTTTATTTTTTTATACAATTTGATTTTTGGTTACCATTAGTATACCCTGGCCAATAAAACCATGCTTTTTAAGTCTACAATACCCCATATAATTAATATACTGTAATAAAATTCCTGACACTCAAACTTATTATACAAATCGGATATATCGGAATTGCCCAGAGTTCCCAACTCTATCGTTTTAGGAATTTATTAAATTTTACAATGCTACTATTGATTAGAGTTATTATTGAATAAGAAAATCATTATCTCGTATTGAATTCAATTCATTATCACTTCAGACAAACATTGCATTAAAAATATTTTTCTACTATTTATTTATGAATTATAACTGTTTTGAAGTAAAGTTCAATCAATGAATGCTATAAAAAGTTAATTAATTTATTCTCAAAACCCATATAAATGACTAAATAGTGTGAAATTTAGTTCAAAATATTAATAAAAAATCAATTGAATTGAATGTTATTTACTTGAAATCATTTAATAATTAGTTAATTATCGATTGGAGTCAATAAACTAAACGCTGAACGCAATACCAAATAAAGACATAAAAGCAGTAAAAAAAGTAAATAAACATTTGTTTTCAAACAATCATTTGTTAATCTCTTTATAATAACAAAACTATCAATACTTTTACTAATGATTAAAGAAATCACTAATGAATGACAGCTTTGATTAACACTTACTTTATATGCAAATAATGTTTTATAATAATTGTCAATCGATTTAATTGAAGTAAAAATACTTTTAAACACTTTTTTATAAATAGTTTTTTCAAAATTCATTTTATTATTAGAAAAATACTCATTTCATGTGATTTACATCTGATATTCACGTGTATAGACTAGGCTTTCAAGAAGACCAGAGACTAATGCGCCCTAACTTTCGGTCAACAGTTTCTATATTATATGAAGATTTAACACATCCTCTAATTGTTGGGGTTGTCTTTGAATGTCAATTTATTTTTAATTAAAATTTTATAAGTTATGACCTTTTGCATTTTATAAATATTAAATTTTTAGTTAAATTTTGCTTTATCTTAGTTATGCTCTTAAATTAACAATTGAGAGAAATTATGCAAAAAGCGTAAATGGCATTCAGTACAATATATTGGAAAAACCGCAGCCAATGGACAATCAATGTTTAAAACACAAAACTCATACATAAATTACGTTTAGATTCATTCAATAAAAAATGATTAAAAACAAAATATAAACTTTAGTTTTATGACGTATTGATGAATAAAAAAGTTTTTTTTGAAAATCAGATATAAATAAATTATTATTAATATGTTATCAATTATTTAACAATTAATTTAATTATTAAGAAATGAATTCTAGTTTAGGAACAACTAGTCTTCAATTGAAGAAAGTTTTACTGAATTTAAAATCATATTTTGAAGTGAGGAATGACTGGAATAAGAGTCGCGTTATTTCTGAGTCAAGTCTAGCGACTGGTGTTTCAGAAAGGACTATAAGAAGAGTTTTCGATGAATTTAAGAAAACAAATTCACTTCAATCGCCAAAAAAACCTAAAAAAGGATATAAATATTGTTTTTCTCCAAATGATAAACAATTAATTGAATCAATTATTAATGATTTTTATTTAAATAATAAATTTCCGTACATTAAAGACGTATTTAATGAAATGAAGACCAAAGAAGAGATCACTTTTAAGGACTGTTCACTAAATACGTTTAGAAAAATATTTTGGAAAATGGGTTTTAAATTCACGAAAATAAAAGAATATAAAAGAAAAGAATTAATTGAAAAAGAAGAAATAAAAGTTAAAAGACGTGAATATTTGATGAAAAAAATTGAATTAAAGAAAAAATTCCCCAATTCTTTAAAAGTATATTTAGACGAATCTTTTGTGTACAAAAATTACTCTCAAGAGAAAATCATTATAGGTAAGAATATTTTCCAAGTAGAGGTGCGCAAAGGTAAGCGGGAGTATAGGGTACTGAAAAAAAGTCTCAAATTAACACGTATTATAAATTCTTGCTGTATTAAAAATGAGTGAATTTAACATAAATTTATTTAATTCTGCAAGCATTAAAAATAGGGGTGGACACTGAACTCAAAATCAGGGGATACAGGGTATTGATAAGAGCTTAAAATCACAGTGGGTATAGGGAAGGGTATTTTAAATCACCAAGATAGTGTAGAATTTAATTAAAAATGCATAATTTAACAGAATTTCAGTCAATTCTGCAAATATTTGACAGAATATGACCAAAAATTTAATAGAATTGGAAAGAATTTAGGCAAAATTCTATTATTTTATAAAACCTTACAGAATATTCTTAAAAACAACGCTTTTGGCCCCGTTTTCTTAAAATTTTGAAAGGAGGAGTAATATTTTTTAGCTTGTATTTCTTTATGAATTCGTGCATATACAGGGTTATTCAAAAATCTTCAAACCTCTATATATACTACAAGAGATTATCTCGTAAAATTTTAGCACTATCAAAGGTAAGAAAAATAATGTTTAACTAAATAATGGATTTTTATTTCTCTGCCTTTGACCGAGCTAAAGGATTAAAAGATAATCTCCTCCAGTATAAATAGAGGTTTGAAGATTTTTGAATAACCCTGTAGATTCGAGATTTCCATGTATGTGTGTGTCCGCACGTCTTTACTTATAGTAACAAATATACAACAATGAAATATATTTATAGTATTCGGAAATTTTTTTTAAAAATGAAAACTTATAACAATGGTCTTATTTTCCTTTATTATGACCGGACAGTTTATAATTCCTTTATTAATAGTGGATATTATATATTTCCTTTATTAATCTCGAAAAAATTTTCTAAGAATTTAGCCAGAATTTCACAGAATATTCCAATAAAAATGCTTTAGGGGGGCAGAAGTAGGGGTGACCAATAAACTCAGCCAAAAGAGGTTAGTGGACTGTTACGAACCTTGAAATCACTGGGCGGCTAGTGGAGAGTATTTTATAATCGTCAAATTCTTGCAAATTTTTATAAAATTCTATTTAATCTGGCGTCACCAAGATCGGCTTAGTCATAGGGGTATAGAGCGGGAATTTTGAGATAATTTTCCTATATCCCAAATGTGAAAAATGCACAGGAGGGAGTAAGTTAAAAATACAAAATTTTTGCCTGCAGCGCAAAAGCCAGGTGGAATATTTTGCGGAATCTCAAACTCAGGGGGTATTTAGGCTATACACCCTAGGCGACCCTCATATTAAATTTTTACATAATTAATAGAAATTCTTTTAAATTACTTCATTTTTAATTATATTCTAAAAGAATTTGATGATTGTTAATACCCCCTGCACATCCTATCCATAATTTTTCTAATTTGTGACATATCTGCACTGAATAGCCCCAGATATTTTAACAAAATAAATAGCCCCGAACTCCAACTTTTGCAGATCCCTGTATATAACATGTTTTTTCTAATTTTTATTTAATTTTACCTAAAATAGGAGAGAATATTAAGCCAAATTTGAATATTCCTGTTTATAATGGAAACCGGTTTTCAATAATACATGCCGGATGTGAGACCGGTTTTATTGAAGGGGCTGAAGAGGTTTTAGTGAATTGTGAGATAAATGGAGACAAATTTGAAGAATGGATTAAAGAAAAACTTTTGAATAAATTGCCCCCAAATTCAATCATTACTATGGATAACGCGACTACTCATACAAGACGTGATCCAAACATTCCGACAAATAAAGATAGAAAACAAAATATTATTGATTTTTTAATTAAAAATTATTTATTAAAACCTGAAGATTTGATTAATAAAAAATACACTAAAGCAGAATTGATTAAAAAAGTGGATATCTTTTTCCCTAAAGTCCCTACTCTGGATGAAATAATATATGAGGCAGGTCATATACCCCTCCGACTGCCCCCTTACCATCCAGACTGGAATCCAATTGAATATTTATGGGCAGAATTGAAAAGAATTATTGGGAATAAAAACAATTCTCACTTAAATACTAATCAATTCATTGAATTGATTAAAAATACATTTAAGGACATTATTGTGACAAACCCTGAAATTTGGAAAAATTGTATCAAACACTGCGAAGAATTAGAAAAAGAGTGTTGTATTACAGAAAATATTATTGACTCCGATTGTGATGATTTAGAAATTGATTATAATATCGATAATATAATTGATTTAAATATTAATAACGATTTAAATTACTAAAAGTTATAAAAAGTTTTGTAAATAGGATTTTGTCTTTTTAACTAAACGTAATTTGTGTATAAATACTGTGTTTTAAACATTGATTGTCCATTGGCTGCGGTTTTTCCAATAAAAAGGACCAAAAGTTGGTTTTGTTTACTAAAAGTACTTTTATATTGAAAGCGTAAGACACGTGTTTTCATTTTATATGTGAGCACTTGCTTATTGCTGGAGCCGCCTTTGCACAATTTCTATCGATTATTGCTAAACTCACCCACTTTGTTCTAGAATTGTAAGCGGTATTAATATTTAACTTATACTTGTCATTCCCGACCACTGATTACTAGAGCCCTATTAATGGGTAGAAATCTCACTAAAATTATAAAAATTAAATGAATTATTATATATTAATAGCCAAATGTCGGCCGTTTTTATTTGAGTCGAAAAACACGAGAAAGTGTTTTAGAGACAAATTACGCCCTCTTTTAGTGGTTTGTATTGAATCGTAGATAAACTTAAATTAAATGTATTTTTAACATAAGATAAGGCTTTGAAACAAAAAATGTTAACTCAATTCCAAAGATTTAAAAACTAATTGAATTTTAAGATGTCTTCAAATGAGACGAAAGAGGCGGACAATGTGTATGTGCTGATGACGGATCAGTACAGGATATCGCGCAACACAAGAGCGCACTGGTATTTCCATAGACTCAACACTTATGTCTCCGTTCATCCAAACGAGACTCTGGTTTGTCATCACTTCTCCATTCAATCCAGTGTTTAATCCTTTTCTATATATTAGGAAAACTTTAATAATGAGATCGATTTGGTGTCAATACTTCCGGTCAATTATCAGGACTATCACGACTTGGGCTCCGATAACCAATATTCGGGTCAATACTTCATTTCCGCCAACACTAAAGTCACGTTCTTTTCCCGAAGATATCGTTTGGCGTATGTCTTAGATCTGAGTCCTTCCCTCTCATCTGTGGTTCGCAAACGACTTGTTTTCAATGATTTTTACCAATTCTTAAAAATTCTTTCAAATATTCTTTATTTGATTTAAAGGACATTCAAAGGAGTAAAATATTATTGGATGAAGTGTTCTATTCATTGGCCACTAGTTTGAAAGGACTGGTCCAACCCGTAAGCAATTATTAGCTACTTATCTGAATACTAATAGAGGACTTGTATGCACTCAGTTCTATGTTCCGGGCAGTCAGTTCTTGTTCGCGCCCGAGATCTTCGTGACGGCCATCGCATACATTCCATTCTATAACTGTGATAATCATCAGGTCTTATATTAAAGTTTTGACAAATTGTGAACAAAATATAAGATTGAAATTTGAAATGTTTAGGTCTTAGCCCAGGGCTGGAAAATAACAGTTGAAAATGTCGATTCATTTCTGGATTACATTAAAACCAATTTGTCAGACATTATCGCTTCGGTTTCGGACATATCGGCTAAAGCTAAAGACGAACGCGACGACGACCAGGTCTGGCACCGAGTCCTTAGAGTTGTCTTATTTTTTAAACAAAAATGATTTGAATTTTCAGTCGGAATCGGATGTATTGATTGGTTCCCTATTCGATGAGAACGACAACAAAAAATCTCGTTCGGGTCAGACATTGTTGGCCACTCCCGACATATCAATGGTTAATATGTTGAGGTTTGGGTTATTAGCGCTACAGCTTCTGCCGGACAATAGTAGCGCTGGAATTGTTATCGTAACGGACGGGATGTTAAGGTCAGACACCGTTGTGTTTAAATATTGTAATAAATTATTAATTAATTTAATCTAAACATAGTTTGCCGAATGCAAACACATTGGAGTCGGCGCTCACACAACTCAGATATCACACCATTTCGTGTTCGTTCCTTCAGGTCGGGAGTTCAGCCCATCCCCACTCCTGTCTCGGATTCATCCCATACATAGATCTAATGAAGTTCATATCCACCGCTACTTTCGGAGCCTATCTTTCTGTTTGTCCAGAAATTTCTTCATCGGTTAGTCATTCGATAATAAATATTGTCCCCCCCCCCCACCCCTCCCACTACACTCTCTCAGAGATATCTCACAAGAAGTTATAAGTTTACACACATTCGTCCCCTTTTCGAAATCATATTTGTTTAAATCAAATAATCGTTTGTTCAGAACTGAGCTTTAGTACATGAGTTATGAAATACAGTATACGATAGAAAAGTGTTCCCAAACCAGTTTTTGCACTAAAACATTGCAATCGTTGTAATTTACCACTAACTGCATAAAATCGATGAAATAATGGCACAATACCTATCCCTTAGCCATTCTAAAGTCATAAGACCACAATAACGACTCGTTTACGACTTAATTATTTTTACCAAACGATTTTGAAAATATTGTAGAGAAGTAGGAGTCGACCAGAATACCCAGGCATGTGCAGAGGGGCGGGAATACAGCCCGGAATACCCCTTGCAAAAAAAAAAATTGTAATAGGCGATCTCATTGTACATTCTCTAATAAAAGGGAGGATTGGAAGCCATTTCCTCCGATAAGACAGATATTGCCAAATAAAATATAGCAGCCATGCTGTTTTTGAAAAATGGCATTGGGTTTGCCATAGTTTCTATTAATGAAAATCAAAATTTGGCTATATTTTGCAAAAATTTAATAGAATTTGACCAGTATTTGAAATGGAATGTTCAGAAATATTAGAAATAAAAAGAGAGCGGAGTAGCTCAGTAGGCATGGTGGCCGCTCTACTGGGTGAAGGTCCAGGTTCGAGCCCAGTAGGGGTGTATTTATTTAGACTTTTTTTCAACTAATAGCGCTCTCAGTTGTTCTCACTTCACTGCTAGCAATGAACAGTCACTTGTTATAGAAGGACTGGGTTGAAGTGCTACGAGCACTTGACGCATAGCATTCGGTAACTATGCCTACACCGAAAGGTACAAAAGGCGTTCATGAAAATGAATGAATGTTTAGAAATATATCCGGAGCATCGCTGAGCCCCTGTAAACTTGTCTATTATTCGATAATTGAGTCATCCCTCTAATATAGGTCCATAAGAATGTTAATATTGAGTTTATAACCGGACAATTCAAATAAAGTTCCCGACTCTCAGAATAGCCCAAAAATATCGGAATTTACCCAAAATATCCAAAATGACTGTAATGTCTAAAATATAAGGAAATTTAATAATAATTTTAATTAATGTTCTCAATTGAACCCATAGAGCACTGGACAGGACAACCATGACTTCAACTTATATCACAGAGCATTCTTTGCCTGGAATTTCCAAAGAGGTCTCTTTGGCTTTAGAGCTGATATAAACCACAAACAATCGCGCAATTGCTCTATTGAATGGACGGTTGAGTAAGAATACAATTCATTCATTCATTTGTGTTGGAAATCATTGCACTCAAGCAGATATCACATGAGTTTTCATTGGCTATATTTGGAAAGATATCCAAAAATATAGTTGATATCATGTACTAAATACGTAGACAAAAAGCAACCAGGCTAAGTAATAGATATGCTATAAACATTCAGACTATGTCTTGTTGTGGATATTCTTTGGGAAATGTGTTATTCTAAATGACTTAAGCCTTAAATCATATTTTTATCGCCGATTTCGAAGAAAAATAAGAATATAGATTGGTTTCCACCCACTCTTCTATAGATTTAGCATTAGATTTAATACCCCCACCCCTTCCAAAGATTTAGCAATGATTTAGAATTTGATATTTGAAGCTCCATCGCCTCCACAGGTTAAGCATTGGCTTATGTGAATTTATAGATGTCCATGTTAAGTCTATAGGAGCTAATGTGAATTTATAAATGTCCATGTTAAGTCTATAGGAGCTAATGTGAATTTATAAATGTCCATGTTAAGTCTATAGGAGCTAATCTGAATTTATGAATGTCCATGTTAAGTCTATGGGAGCTAATGTGAATTTATGAATGTCCATGTTAAGTCTATAGGAGCTAATGTAAATTCATGGATGTCCATGTTAAGTCTATAGGATCTAATATAAATTCATGGATGTCCATGTTAAGTCTATAGGAGCTAATGTAAATTCATGGATGTCCATGTTAAGTCTATAGGAGCTAATGTGAATATACTGTGAATGTGAATTTAAAGGTGAATATAAAGGGTTTACTGGGGAATTTTGAAGATTTTAGCGTATGAGATTAAAAATGTTATTTGCACCCGTCAAATTCTTTGAGAAATCTATTAAAACTTGAAATTTTACAAGATTTTGATAATCTTAGTAAGAATCCAATAGAATTTCACAGAATAATGATGAGTTCTGGGAGAATTTAACCAAATTCAATCAAATTTATAAGTTATTCGAGGCCTGTCATAATTGCACCACATAACTGGATGATTGTGACCTGATGTGTACGATATTTTTATATTGGTGGCTCAATACATAAAAAATTGATAAATAACACCTTAAAACATAACAAAGGACCTTACGGGTTTTAAGGTAAAATTCTCTCTTGGATAAATCAAAAATTGCACACCGGGATGCGATAAAGCTATCCTTCACGTGCAAAAATATGTTAAAATTATTTCAAAATCTATCCAGGGGGCTCGGGAATCGCCCTTCATATTTCGAAAATTTGACTTGGGTTTACACATAAACCATAATAGATATAAACAATTTTAAAGCATGAAGATTTAATGAATGTTGTCTTTTGTTGACAGAAATTTTTTAATTATTTTTCAGGTTCAAAAAAATTTCTGTATTTTACCCCATTTTTTGACAAAGTTCCGGAAGTTAGTTTTTTTATATTTAGATTCTCTAACATTCAGTACAAAATATATTTTTTTCCTGAGGGGTCTTTTTATTTGTGTATCTTTTTATTTGGGTCTTTCAACTTATGTATTGCCAAGGAAAGCGAAGATATACTGTATATATATACAAATGGTACATTCTTGTTTTACAAGTATTTTCAATTTTTATTAAAGATTACTAAAAATTGCTTCAAAACCCCTTTATTGTTTGTTAAATAATATCCTCAATTTTACGTTACGCCAAATATCCTTTAATTTCAATAGATGGACAAAGTTTTGAATCCAATATTTATTTTAAAATTTTTTAAAAATATTTAAAACTGAGGGAATGGGTGGGGACGGACAGGGTTGCCGATAATCGAAATAGACCTATTGCAATATTGTTTCCTGAACAATTTTACTGTTTATTTCTATTGTGCGGACAATTGATTGATTGATTTTATTATTAAATTTATATTAATGAATGTCTTAATTATTGTTAAAGCAATGCATACTTTTACTCAACCCATGATTACGGTCTGAATTCAAGCCGTGAGACTCGTGACCAACAAATCGTTCGAAACAAACAAATAGAAAACACTGTTTCGGCTCATTTAACTCAAGTATTGTCTTGTCGTTTAAGAGAGGGATACACTATAAAGAGTGTTAACTATATATCAAGTATTAATTGATTTATTGATTTATTGCATATATATTTGACATAAGTTTTTAATTGTTAGATGAGAACCAATTAGAAGTACGTCTAGTGCTTCCCTGGAGGCACAACGTCAACATCGAATACACCCTCAGGTCTACATTGCCCTCCAATTGCGTTTCGTGAGTTCTAATTATTTTTGCATTAAATGCCCTTATTTTGTGTTTTTTGTCTCAAATCTAAAAAACTATAATTCTTTGTTGAAATTCTGTAAAAGGAATAAAGCCTTTGATTATATTTTGACACAATTGCAGATCTGATAGCGAGGACGCACTTCCCGAATGTCACTATGAGGTGATAGTTGAGGGCAGTTATAATTTTCTGCATGACGTGACTTGTGTTGTCAAAAAGCCCATCAAAAGTGCTTATCGTTCGGCGACAATCAAACAATTTTGGACAACACTTAAGAGGTTTTCTTAAATAAACAAAATGTGAATACATTTGACTGAAACCATAGTTATATACAGTTTATCCGATTCTGACAAACATGAGATTCATTTACACAACTTTACGCGAAACGCCTGGAGTCGAAACATTCCCGAAAGCATTAAGAACGGGGTTCCCCTCTTCTATATGCCGCCCAATTCGAGTGATGCCGTCATTTCATCTAAAAATGTAGTTCACTCACAGTTCGCACAGTACTGGAAATGGATGTTAGACGTGAACGCGTGTCAGAAGTGGATGCATACGCACACTATTAATGTGATTTGTGAACACGACGTTCCTCTGCCCAAGCATTTACATCTGACCAACACTAGCGGTCGTTATATTAACGTCCAGTGCAGACAATCGCTCTCTTCCTTGAGTGTTCTGTTGACTGAATCGAGTTCTTTTGTACTTTTGGAAAATCACAGTTATATTAAATTATTGCAAAAGTTAGTAAACAATCGATTCGTTTCCAACAGTTTTTAATTTCTTTTAATTAACACATTCTCACAGCTCTGCTAATGAAAGTCCACATTCTTTTTATTTAATTCGACTCATATCCCAACCCCCATCTGTTGTAATACATTTGGCTTTTATTGGCGGAACCAGTGGTCGCCTAAGACATGAGGTTGAGTTATATTTTTGGTTTTATTGTATAATATTTTGTAATTTTGATCATCAGATCGTAACTGAACTAAAAGAACGGATAAAGTCGTGTAAATTTCCAAAACGAAACATCCCTTCACTTAACTATCAAAAGGCAAAGAACTCTCTATTGAATGAATCAAACGATACAATTGAAGACAACAGAACCGATAGAAAGAGTGTGTCTCCACACCAGAGGCAGTGGATTGATGTGAACTGTTGTGTAGTAATCAATAAACCGATAGAAAAGATTCTGATTCGTTACGACCGAATGCCCACTGATTTTACGCTATTCTGCGATAAGAACTACTCTCAATACAATTTGAACGGTTCTCACACTAATACCACCCATACCTCTCCTCAACACTTGTCATCACTCAATATGTTTCAAACTCTAAACCGTTATCTCTATCATCAGCGATGGATTTGGACCACCAATTGTGGACCTAATTCTAGACTTAACTCTTCTTCTTTAGCAAAAATACTATCAGTGGTGACGAAGTAATAGATTTTGAATTTAACTATTGTTTAAAACTACGAATATTTCTAACTTTTATTAATTGTCTATAGAATGCGATTACAGGAAGGCTTTCATTTTGCACACAACGACTCCGGTATTCTAAATATGATTCAGGAATTATCAATGAAAGACACAAACGATTATAGATTTTCATCTGTTGTTCAATACATTATATTTCCGCCGCATATCATAACCGGTTCTAAAGAAAGGCGAGAAATGTTTATAAATTGATTAAAATTTATTTATTTAAACAAATTATTTAAAAAACATTACAGTCTTTCTGATGACGAAGAACTCGAATTGACTGAAGACGACGGAGAACTCCAATTGATTACCGAGTGTTGGGTCGAACCACAGAATGGAATTTCAATTGACTGCAATCAGAGAAACGCATTTATGGAGGGATTAAACTATAAAAAGATCTCAGAGTCGGTATGTATTGTTTCAAAAGAAAAGTGTTTTTTCGTCTTATTTTTCTGATAAGCAATCAAACGGTTTGATAGTTATTTGGAACTGTTCTCTGAAGCAAATGTCAATTAGATATCAAACTTAATATTATATGAAATTCTCGAGATTTTCTTATCTCAAATCCAAAGTTTGCAAACAAAATAAGTACAATAAGAAGAGATGAGTTGAGCACTAATTAGATTAATTGTCGACGACTTTATTATTTGGGAAAATAGTTTTGGGCGTCAGTTATATAAAGAGTTTGAAATTTCTAAAGAATTTGCAATCTTTGGTGAGTTTATGGCATATTTAGCGCATATTAAAGCTCTTGCAATATCTGAGACATTGCTGTAGTCTTTTGACTCAACCGTTTTGTGCGTATTTGTCTCAGACCTTAACGGACGTGTTGGCAGTTAAACGGTTTTATAATCTTATCAGCAATTAGTTGTGCATTTGGTTCAGTCCTTCCATAGTTACCATATCTTTGTATCACTCATAGCAAGTAAGCTCTCTTAAGAATGTCCCCCAAATGTAATATGATTTCATACCCCTCCACTCATTGGGGTATTTATATGAGTGCCTTTCTTGGTTGTCACGGACAATCAGTTGACACCAGTAGTAGACTCTAGTTTTGTTTGAGTGTTCACATCGATTGGCAACTATTGACGAACTTTATATAAATTCTTAATTGTGTTCTTCATTTTGAGTTAATTCTTGTGTCGAGTATTCATAAAATTTAAGTTTTAAATCTTTGCCGAGAGTTTGGTCGACACTATTAGAGTTGAAATAAGTAGCTGTGACTGAATGAGTTGGAAGTGCGGATCCTGACATATGATACATGATTTGCCAGATCTAACTCTTCCAGCTCATCCATTGCAGACCAAACCAAATCCAATAAACCAATTGCTTTGAATGGTTATAAAACTGTTTAACTTATATGTCGTTAATTATATCGCAATTTATATTTTAAAATTAATTACAGATCAAAGAGGACTAAGTGGAGTAGTGGTCTCTTCAGTAAATCTTACTAAAACTGAGATTCAACTCCTCCAACTTATTACTCTTTGATTGGCCGACATGTCTGTTGTCTAATGCAATCAAATGATTGATAAATTGTCTCAAAAATATATTAAATTTCTATATTTTGTTTGTCGAATAACTATTTTATTCTTCTAGTCTTTTGGTCTCTTTATTGTTTGCAATCTTACAATATATGTGTATTCTATTTGCGATAAAATGTTAGGGCGTTATAGAAATTATCAAAAAACAAATATTACAATTCTATTATAGTGTATATCAACAGTTTTTACTGTGCGCTCAATTGCTTTAATAAACTTTTTTTGTAATTTTTTTATTACTTCTATAATATATTATAGCAATGATTGTCGCGGAGTCTATAAACTAATGACTAATAGCTTTAGATTTTTCTTCAAAAAATGCTTTTAATTACAGTTATATTTGTTGAAAACATTTCTTAAATTATTTTATCAGTTCCTCATCACAAGTACTTCATTATCTTTTATCCAGTCCTTGGAAAGCGTCGTCAACTTATTTAAGAAAAAGCAAACAATACTTAAACCGGATATTTGATAATAACTCAGTTATTATAGATTTACCTGAAATACAATTCAAAGTTTATATAATTCTTACGTCTCTTACAGTTCTATTCAATCGATTCGAAGGCGATTTCGTGTTTATTGACTTTCGAACAGACACTTATTCTGTGCCAAAATAATGAACTCGACTCTCAAATCGATGAGATGTCAGTCAGTAATAATCTTTCACCCGATCATCAGCTCAAGTACTCTTCCCTAACCTTTTTGAACAGTTCTACTCCAGACATATCATCTGTAGTTCACTCTAGTCCTCAGTCCGAACGCATAAAAACAATTCGATATAGTTATGACATAATCTCATTACTGCCCAAATGCCAACAGGCAGTCATCCTCTTCTCCACTCTATTCCAACAGTTGAGTCCTAACCATAAAGAAGACAATTGTAGTGTCGACACATCCGACGTAACAAATGAACTCCTATTCGATCTCTTAATCGCCAAAATCTATTCAATACACGACAGAGAAATAAAACTCAATCAAAACGATTGCAATTCTTTTGTAACTCAAGTCAATCAAAGAAATGATTTCAATGTCTGTCTCTTTAAATCGACATTAGTTTCAAACAATTGTGAAAATGGCGGTCGATTTCGTTGTTTTAGTAAAAAACTCAATTCTAATAGTTTGCTCATTACTCTAATTCCGGCCACTTTTGAAGACCTAAAGCTTTTATTGTTTGGCAATGAATTTGAATCAAACGATTCAATCAACACATGGCATGTGATCGATGAGATTCAGAACTCTGATGATTGCCATTACGGGTCTCTAAGTTTACCCATTTTTATATACAAAACCTCTTTTAGTTCACTGAGCGAACAATTAGTTTATTTATCGAACGGAAAGCATTGGAAAGACTTATATTTAGACAATTCCTATAAATCACAAAAAAGCGATTTCTCAAACTATCCGTTCAAACCATTCAAAACCAATGACAACGAAAGCGAAATTCTATCCAAAGGTTCACTCAAACAATTTTGCCAAAGTCTACAAATAATATACTGGAATAGTATGATTCAAGCGCTCTATAGGTCACTACAATTCGGGTATTTCATTGACAGACGAGATATTCTTGAAATCGTCGAAAATATTTGCGATAAAATAGTTTTAAATATAGATATTTCAAAGTTTTTGATTTACATTTGCGAACATTTAAAGGAATATTTAATTAAAATGCATAGCAATGAACCGAATTTCGATATAAATTATTTCATTGAAAAAAATTTCAGTCAAACAAATGAATACATATGTTCTGATTCGGATACTAATAGTGAAACAATAGGGTTTTCATTGAATGAAATACTCGAATCAACCAAATCGTGTTTAGATATTAAAGAACTTCATTCAGATATTAAAGAAAAATTTTACAAAACTTTACAAAACTATTTGTCTCCCATTCCCTGTTTTCCTTCCTTTTATTTCTTTAATTGCAAACAATCGGAAATCAATGAAAACTCAATAATTGGCTCGAATTGTATCGAAAAATCATTAGTAAATTCTGCCACAGATTATGATTTAACAAAACTCAGTGCCATTAATAACGATAACAAACTGAATGCAAACAAAACCGACAAAATTAGTGACGACTCCTGTTCTTATTCAACACTTAAGTCATTGCAAAAACACGAAGCACTTGAAGAAAATGCAAGTCTTTCTAAATCTAATTCATCGAAAGTCAGTTATAATCCGTTTGACTTAACGAGTGAAGACACCTCTTCAATGCCAAACCTATGCACTATCTCTAAAACAGAGGTCTCGGCAACTGATACTTATTTAGATACATCTTCGCAGCCATTATTTCTTCGCCTCTCGTGTTCTATTCAAACACAATTGGGAATAAAGGACTGTTTCATCAATTTTCTGCCCACTTGTCTCCAAGAGATTATTACTTTGATTGGTTGCGAGCCTTCAGGTCTGTAAACATTTTATAAATTAACGCAAAAAAAGTCTTTGAGTAATATTTAAAACCAATAACTATTTTTTATATCATTCTTAAATATCAACAAATCACAGGTTAATTTTATAATTCAAACTGTGGTCTATATTGACAAATGTCAAAGGTCATTACCCTGACTGAAGCAATGAAATTTTTTTAGTTTAAATAATAATTAGATTGCGTCCTCTGAAAGACATGCGATTGTAACTTACTTAGGGCTAGAATATTGTATGATAAGCTGCGCCATTCGAACTATATAGCATGCATGAAAATAATTAGGATACATTAAATCTTAATCTTGCAAATAATATTTTGAACTAAACTTATTAATTTATAACAGGCCACATTGGTCGCGGAAATTTTCCAAGTACACTCAAATATGCAGATACGGTTACATTCCTCTTAAAAAAACTTTTCCGAGCATTTAAGAATTAGTTTATAAAATTATACCCTTCCCCAATTTTTTATACCACTAATCGCTTTTTCGGATTTTATTCTGACAAAATCGGGGATTTAAACCGAGTGAGAGATCGCTGATTCACTCAGTGATTGGTATTACCGTATTTTCTCGATTATAAGCCGCGGCTTATACAAGAAAAAAAGTTGATTTTTCAGAAATATAAGTGCTG
>JAQFXN010001147.1:0-16443 GCA_034693365.1 Liacarus xylariae
TAATTAAAAAGTTATAGCGTTTTATAAATTGTTAAATTTATTATTGAATTTGATTGACAGTCATTTGATTGACAGCTGTAGTGACGTAGCCTTTATTGATATTTCTAATGAATGACGTTTACTCAGTGACGGAACCATTCGTCACAATATAAAAGTTTATTCAGAAAGGAGTTTATCAAAAATGTTATTATTGTGATTTTTCAAACCTATTTATTCAGTCACTCATTAATATTGAGACAATATTATTCACTTAAACTTTAAACTTAGAGTAAGCATACAATTAAACTTTAATTTTTATATTATAAAAGTATTTCTTTTCAATCTTATAGTCAATTACTAATCCACAATTAGTAATAATTTGTATACTTTAATCCTTGAACAAATATTCGAAAGAAAATTCTAAAAATAAATTTATTTATGAGTAAACTTTTAAATTATTAAATAAAGTTAAAGCCATACACATGCTATACACAGAAGTCTACATTCTTCATTCAAAAATTTAAGGCCTGGTATAAAGTATATTAAATTTGAATGAAAAATCAGCTAATAATTATAGCCATCATATATCCACAATAAGTATAGTCATTTATGTATTTCACTAGAATCTTCTAACATAATAGCAAACTGTAAATTATTAATGGATTATAAATTGAATTTTATCATTTCTTATATACAGTAAAGAATCATTAATAAAAAAATATATAAAACTTAAAAAAAATTGAATATCATATTTGCGCGAATGATTATCATGGCAAATGTTTATTTTAATAACTTAATTTTAAATGGAATAAATGGTGTGGTTTTAAAAGCGATTAATGGATTATGTTGATTGTCGAGTTAAATAAATAAGTTAACAAGCTAAATTAACAACCACCAATTATTGAAGAAAAAGAATTTTTTTTAAAATTTTAGTAACTCTTTTAAACAATAATAGCAAAAAAAATAATTATGCAATATTTGCATAAAAGTAAGATGATTTTTTAAAAAAATAATGTCTATTAGTTTTATAAAAAATAAAATATTAAATTAAAAATTTTAAATTTTTATTCTTTTTTTTTGAATAATTAATTTATAATTAAAATATTTGAAATTACATTTGTTTTAGTTTAGTTGATTATCTATTACCATGGTGTATTCAATAGTTTCTCTTGCTCTTGTTATATATTTATCCAAGTTCCTTTATTTTCTGTTAATATAAATAAAATAAAATATTGCTAAAAAAATTTAAAGTTGTTATTTGTATTAAAATTATACCAATGTCCATTATAGGGACTGTGTGGTCGGCGAGGTTTACGCGGTGGTGGAGCTCTATTGGCCAGGGTTTGTTCAACATTAACACTTACAATAATTAATAGAACAAACATAACAAGTGATAAAACTTTATACATTATTCCATACATTGTATGACTTTGCGTTTGATATAAATACTAATTGTGTTGTAATTGTGCTTAAAATTGACTTTTTTTACATAAAATTTCTTCAATTTATATATAGATTAATGAAAGAAATTTAATATAAGGAAATCCTGTATTTGAAATGTAATTATTTAAAGATTTAAAGTGAGAGCAGGGGTGAAGTCTAGAATACCTTGTTTGTGAAAGTGTGCATCAAGGTATCTTTGTCACCTCAGATAATGTGCCACTACTGGTCAAAACTGTGGCCACAATTAGTCAAATTGATTGAAATAAATAATTTCTTATTAATTTTACTCTATATCCGAATGACTTTACAGTTAATACATCTTAATTTTGCTAACATCTATTCCTATTTTAAAAACATTTGATTTTATAACTTGAGCAGCCATAAAAGACTAAATCACAGGCACACCAACCCAAACGTCTACTATATTATATCAATGGATTTGTGTGGATGAGTTTGTTCATACACTTACCAAACGGCATAAATTCAAGGATGTGAAATTTCCAAAATGCAAGAGGGTAGGATTTTATCTTTTCTCGTACTCTTGAGCTCTTCTCTCATTTTTCTCAAATTTTATAAGCTAATGTCCATAGTAGCGTTGCAAATGAATAAATTTAAAGTATTAATAAATTTACCTCTACTAGAAAATTTAATATTTTCAGTAAATTTAAATAGTTAAATTTTCTCATGAATTTAGTAAATGTTTTGGAGAAAAATAGAAACGAGTAGCAATTTTAACAAAATACCAGTTTTTTGAATCGGAAATACAGAATTTTCTAAAGAAATAATTTATTAAGCCATAAACGCATGATTGTGCTTTAAAATGAATTAAATTTATTAAGTTTGTAAATATACTCATGAAAGAGAATAGTGTAGATAGAATGTTGTATCTTAAAATTCAGCAAGTAAACAAAATAAATGAGTTCTTAATGAAATAAATATTTTATACTTAATATCGTTTAATATTTCAAACGTACAAAATCGGATAAATTAGTTTAAAATAAATGTTGTATAAGCAGGAATTTAAAAATACTTAGACTACCTTGGCTAGCATGGCTAAATGAAATTGACAAACAAGATTTTTATTCAAGTTTTACATTTTTATGCTTTATTGTGTAAATTTTAAAACTTAAATATAACTTTTGCTTATTTCATTTAATTTTTCAAGTAAATTAATTGCTCGCAACATAACACTTTTTGGAAATCACAGAATATATTGCAGAGGTAGCCATGGTCAGAGGCTGTAGAATAAGTATTTTAAAGATGTTTTCTCAAAATGTCAGAGGCTTTGGTACTGTATACTAAATTTCTAAATCTGAAAAAATGAACATAGAAAGTTATGTAAGAATATAAATTTGTACTTGGGGGCGTAAAATCAAGAGAATATTTTGTATAATACCAAACTCAGGCTTAGTAGTTAAACTATAGCCCCATTGGCGACTCTGGTGAATAGTGCATATATTATTATGAAAACAAGCTTAAATATAATTCAAATTTTACAACAGCCACAAAATTAGACTAGATTCCAAATTACTTGAATTTAGATCGCTTAAATTCGTTTTTTTATTATAAATATAAATTAATGTATGTATGACTTATATTTTCAAGTTATTTGTTGACCACAAACAGGTAGTATTGTTGTACAGTTTCGGAAACAACTATTGCTATTGCCCGGATCAATAATTACAATTACTTTAATTAGTCTTTAATCAAAACTAGAATCCACAGAACTTGTTGGCCAATATTTTTAGTGAGAATGAGCAATTTGATCATTTTGATTATATTTATAAAATTATTGCAATTGATTGATGTTAAAAATGAGTAATAAAAAATTATTATATTTATTTTTCTATTTAACAAAAAAATTCTTAATTTGATATTGCTCATTTGCCAAATCTGATTTATATCTTATTTAATATCAACTATATATATAATTAGATCTAACTTTGAAATTGAAGATATTACCGTAAATATTTGTAATAAAAGTTGCTCAATGGTGAAGCTATTCTTGATCAAACTGGCTGTTTTATTAATTTACTATAAGAACAGAATCTGATTAAACATTGAACTTTGAAAATTTTAATGAGTAAAATCCAAACATATACTGTAATTATGATAAACTCTTTTTAATATTTACATTCAACATAATTTAGCAATATTATGGAAGGTTACACCCCAAAAGATCGAATTCCCAAAAGATCGAATTCCCAAAAAATCGAATTCCCAAAAAATCGAATTCCCAAAAATACGAAAATACTTTTCCCATTAAATCGATTACCAAAAAGTCGAATATTTATGAGACAAAGTCCCAAAAATCGAAAACATTTCATATAAACTTGTTTGTTTAAAAATATTATTTTTAATAAGTATATAAGAAGTTTAATTTAATAGCCTTTTTAAACGAGAATTTATACGAAATATTTAAAAGTGGTTATTATCTTTGACCATGGAATAGAACATTAATTCAATTCTGTCATATATTTAATTCTATTTTCTGACATAAAATCTATTTTATTTGTATTTTTCGATTTTTTGGGAATCGATATTTTAAAAATTCGATTTTTGGAGTGACATGTTTATGGAATAGTGCACATCATTCTTTAACCCTGGTATCAGTTGGAAGACAGTTTATGACTCAATTAAATACAAATGTTAGTCTGTTTAACTTATAAGATATTTCACTAATTAATATCCACTATAAACTTTGTTTTAATACTAACAGGCAAGAATAATGAAAAATATTTATTACCAAAATTATTTCTACAAATATTTACACTAACTTTATTCATAAGATTGATAATTATTAAAACAGATGTCTTCTCACTGTTATATGTAATCAAGCTATCTGTAATAAATAATTAGAGTATTAAAATAAAATCATCCCTGATAAAATGATCTTGTTTTATTATGTGAAATTATAATGTGATTAAATGACCCGTAAACTCTTATCAATAAATAAATCATAATTAAGCTTGATAAATTGTAAATTGTAAATTATTCATTATAATTTTATTGAATTTATCATACTAATGTTTAAACAATATTTTAAATACACTTATAAAGTTTTGAAAGATGTAGTGTAAGATTATCTAGAATTAGTAATTATCTTGAACAATCTATAATAGAGTCACATGTTTATCTATGATAAATAGTTTGATAATTTGTTTTTATATATAGTTCGATAAATAAATCCTGATAGTAATTTCTCATTAGGGAGATTGCGGGCGCATATATACCTCACTCCTGCAATCGCCAATCAAGAATAAAAATTGATATGAATTTTATCAATAATATGAATAAAACATTAATAATAAAAACAGGAAAAAGAAGAAACAATTTTTTATTGAATTGAAATTACATTCATTTACTGTATATCTCAAGAAGTGATTACCAAAAAAACTTGTGAAAGTTTTTTCCATTCAAACTGAGAGTGCAATAATAGCTGTGAATATAACTAATATTTATTATATGAAAAAAAATTATTTTTATAAAATTTTTTGTTAAAAAATTCATTTTTAAAAAAATATTATCATTTGTTTTGAAAATTTATTTTTTCAAATTGTAATGCAATTGTTTAAACACCTAAAACTTGATTTGAAGAATATATATCTAGTTTTTCGCATCTTTGCCGACAACAGAGAATGAGCTTGAGTTTAGGCGAGAGTATCAAACATGGAATTGCAGGTCAATTGTGTTCGAGCATTAATGTGCATAAGGAAGCAGTTAATGGCAATCTATGCGATGAAAGAAAACCACTGTTGGCCAGATTCTCGTCCACTGCTTCGAATGCTATAACTATATTGTTTTTATGCCTGAGTATGTTCAGTGTTGGCTCAGGGTATTCATTGTTGGCCCCGTTTTTTCCAACTAAAGTAAGAATTACTTATGAAAATGATAGAGTGACCAAGTTGAATTAGAACTTAATTTTAATATAAACAAGATTGGTCAAGATTTTAAGTGATATATTCCCTTGATTAAATGAGTGAGTTGTGAACCAATGTAAAATTTATAATTTAAGAGTAAGTCGTGGCTTAGTTCAAGCACAATTGGATAGTTGACCAATACTTTGGCATTTTATAAGAGGCATTCGGATTCTATTGAATCCTTCTTCAGTGAGTGCACATCCTATTAGCACAATGAGTGCAATGCAGTTCATATCCTAACAGTTGATAAGAGGTTGCAGTAATTTGATGCCAGCAATAGTGAACTTTCATTTGTTTATATAAATATATGAAATAATGATTTAAAATGTTCATGTACATTAGTGATCAAGGTCAGTTTTATAAAATAGGAATTGTTAATTGTATAATATGTTCGTTCCAAGATTTCATATTTGTGAAGTATTTTTCATTGAATTTAGTTAACATCAGGGATATGGAGGGGGGATCCAGCCTGAAATACCCCCTAGCGTTTTTGTCAAATACTCCGCCATTTTACCCTCCCCTGGACCCTCCCCCAACTTCTCCAGGAAAAATACTCACCTGACAATTTAAAGTCTGCACATCCCTGACAAATTATTAACAACTTCTCTATGAACTTTAGAATATTTCTAATGCATATATTTTAATTTGAATTGTTTAATTTATCACATAGTTTTTGAATAAGTTTAAAAATTCTTAACAATTAAAAAAAATCTTTAGTTAATCTATCAATTCTATCTATGCAATTTAGTGTATAAATTATGACGTTTTGTTATTTTTGGCAATTTGGATGTCTATTACAATCTTTTGCGAAATGATTTATGGGCTTTGAGTCATATTTTGCAAATACAATATGAGTTTTGTATTAATGATAATTCATTGATTAATTATTACTACATTTCAATTCAAGGCGTAGACAATGTCTAACAATGTCGTAAGTGGATCTTCTCTTTTCAGGGTGGGCGCGCTCATAACCTTTAGGTTAAAGTAAAAAGGTATCCTATGTTTAATACCTATAAAATTGAAATTAGTGTGCCAGGACCATATAACAAGATTAATTTTCTTAAATTTTTGATCCCAACAATAAAATTCTGCATTCAATACTGTAGTTGAATAACTATTGATCAAAGACAGAGAGAACAGTCGGCCATGGGTTGGATAAAAAATAAACTTTTGCTTCGGTTGTCTTTCCCTTTAGCCTTATCTCTGGTGCTTATGTGAACGAACAAAGCTATAAATCCGAGAGTCTGTTATAGAAATCTCGTTATCTTTGAGCAGTTGTGGAGTCAGACAAACACTTATCGTTTTGACGGACAATCATTGGCACAATCGCTTCCAGTGAGTGTTGCAGTCCTGTCCAAAACTATATTTTCATTTTGCTTAGATATATTGTAACAGTACTGCATATCTGAAAAATGTCCGAATCCTATATAGAAGATAATAAATTGCGTTTTCTGGTAAACAATGTTATATTAAAATGAATTCTAATACTCTCGTAGTTCTTATTCCATGCTTTCGAGGAGATTCCGAGAGGAGTGGCAACTAATAAATTGAGTGAAACTGAATTCCATTAAGTTTTGGATTCTATGCTAAACAGTATATATGTCTAGAATTTCAGTCATAAACGATAAAAAAAGGAAATAAATATAAAATTATTGAATAAAAATTGATGTCTTTATTGATATAATCTCAGACTTAAAGAAGGTTTCAGAATATGATATGAAATAATGAAATGACTGACTGGAAAGCGCAATATTTTTAAAAACTTTGTTCACTTCAGATTAGTGTGCGAAATTGTCTTTAAAAAATTTTCCATTCCCTTCCTGTGGTCTTAATTTTCAATCCCTTCCCTTCCTGTTTCCATAATAAAAATTGGAAATTTATTTAGGTTTCAATCAGTTTAGGCTAAGACCAGCGCTGCCCACAATGTGAAAGTCCATCATTAGAGTTGGAGCCCAAAATATATTTGAACATTATGACCACAATTGTTTACTTATACTTTCAAAGCTATTCCAAAATAATATTGCTTAAAAGTTAGTACCGGTGTCCATAAATGAATTGATTTATAGTTAAATCTAACTCAAAAACTATTCATTAAGTAAATTATAATTTAATCCAAAACTAAGCTAACGATTAATGAATTGATTTATATTTAAATCCAAAACAAGCGAAAAAAGAAATGAATGAACCATTAATATGAGCTCGTATAAATGAATATAATATCAAGAACCTCAAAAGGGAACCGTTCCATAGAAGAGAGAGATAATTTAGAGGCACTGTTTTAATGATGGAAATAGGTTTAGGAGATTGTTTGTGATGTTTCACAGAAGATATAATCTCAAAATTACTTGGCGTTTGACCACAGAAGCCTTAAGAACCTCAAACGGGAACAGCTCCATAGATTATCTATTTGTTGCCATTAATAAAGGAATTATATACTATCCGCTATTAATAAAAGAATTATATTCTTAAAAAGATTAATAAAGGAATATTAGACCATTGTTGTGCATTTTAACTAATAAAAAGTATTTTCAGAATAGTATAAATAAATTTTATTGTTCACTCATTCTCTATATTAGTAACGGAATTTCATTGTTGCACTTTTACCGCTATTAGTAAAGAGGGGGGACACATACATACACATATGGAAACCTCGAATCTATAAGCACAAATTCCTAAAGGAATATGAGCTAAAAAACAATTTATTAATTGATTTATAAGTGCTTTTAAATTATAAGCAAATTATTGCGATTTTAATAACGCTTTATATGATTATAACAACCCCTCTATATTTATAGGTATAAATGATGTGGGTATATTAAGTATATAAAATGCGAGGGAAATTCAAACTGAGTCCAGTGCTGTTGTATATCGTAGTAATTATTATTACGATTTGCACAATTGTCTGAAATCATATAAACTATGTGAAATTATTGTGTAATACTCACGTCCAACTGCCAAATTTCATAAAACAGGTCTGTTCATCGAATGGGAAATATTCTACATCTATTTGACAGGAACTCTTGTAAATTGCAGGCGGTTTCTGATCAAACATATTAAATAAAAAAAATGCTTTAGTTTTAATATAAATAATAATAATATTTTCTAAATTATATTATAATATTCTGAGTCTTCATATATTATTTGAGTTAATAAAGATCAACTATTTTACCCACAAGTGTGGAAGGGGTTATGATTTAATCAAAATATAACATTAACTTGAAACAAGAATTTAGCCCACTTCAGTACATCTTGCCCTATTAATAAAGAAATAATCAATCTCTAATCATTTTCTTCAAACCCAGAGATAAAATTTCAAAATATCCCTTGGATTTAGAGATAAATTAGAGGTACTCTTGTTATTTTATACTGTAATACCATAAAAATGAAACCTAAATCATAACTAATATAGTATAAGAGAATAACAAATTGAGAAAAACAGATCGGAATAAATACGAAAGTTCTACCAATTGATTAAAACGTATAATGAGTTGCATTTGTTTTGACTTACGAAAAGAGTCAATTGAATGCGTTTACAAACATCTGAGACCAAACTTTCTTTACGACTACTCTGTCTAATGGATTAACTGCTTATCATTAATAAGTTTTTTTTTATCGGAAAGCAGTTTAAGTGCACTTTAAAAATACCATCAACTATGAGAAGGGTCTAAAACGAAAAAATTAAAAACTAGTGACTTAGCCCCTTACAAAATTACAGAGGAACCTGAATGGAGTATACCTAGTGATGTACGTCGTCGGTCAGATAAAAATTTTAAAATCGGAGGTAATATTCGGTGTCACCGAAAAATCTATTAAATAAATTGAAATCTGCGGTCATATTCAGTTACAACAGTTTAATAATTTACATATTTAGTAATACTTGATAAAAGTGGATATTCAGGGGAAGTCAATGGGTTATAGCTTAAATACCCCCTGACTATGATTTAGCAAAGTATCTCCCCTGACTTTTTGCTTTCGAGGCAAAAAATTTTGATTTTATTTTAAGTGACTTTTATCTTTTACCCTGTACATTTCTCATACTTATAAATTTTGTATACCCCTTCACTTTTTGAAAAAATCTTAAAATAACCCAACCTATACCCCTTGACTCGACCGTCCTTGGCTACCCTTATGGATAAGTATTAACAGAACTTAATTAATAGTTGAGTTTCAATATTATTATTGCCGGGAATATCACTAATAATACAAGAATTGATTTCAAATTAGGTTTGAATTGATTTACAAAAAAATATCGAATAATAATCAAAATCTATAAGCGTTTGAGCTTAAGGGTCAAAAAGGGTCAAAAATGAATGTGCAAAACCCATCCTTTGCGAATGCATTTTATCAAAATTTCGGTCAAATTCGCTGATTTCTTACATCTGACCCAAACTTATTTGTTTGTTTTCGGCGGTCATATTCGGTCAAATTGGGTCAGTGACCGACACCGCACATCACTAACTATACCCGTACTGTACACTACACTATATTAGAAGGCATTCGTAAAGATGTGTCAATTCCTCCAATTCCTGGTCAGACTCTATGGTTTATACCCTAATCTCCAATCTATCTATACTTTACAAAACGTATTGTCAAATCTCAACGAATATACAGTTACTGTTACTCTAAGTCTAATCAAATGGTTTAAAGCAAACGTCAAATACTAGTCATTTGATTGCATTCAATGCTTAGAATATTATATTTCATTGAGTTCTGCAATAAATATTTAAAACATTCATTCAGTGAACTGAACGAAGAATGAGAGGAGAGGAGGAGCTGTTATTGTAGTACGAGTGCCCGTTCCTGACATACACTACACTATCTTGTGCTGCATTAACTCATAGTGAAGACCCTCTCCTCTCATCTTCATATCCAGCGTTCAATTGTATTATAAAGTAATCAAAACTAAATCCAATCAAACCATTGAATACGTATTGGAATTGCGTTTCATTGGACACAAGTGTTGCTCTCTTTTGAGTGAAAATGCATTCAAAATAGTGTTTTCAGAGTATATCATATCTCATAATAATATTGTATTGAATCAAATTAATTGAAATCACATCCAATTGCTGTGCGACTGATGGCTGAGGCGGCTATTGATATGAGCGCAAGTATGTCGTCGTCCCGTTATTTCTGCCACCAATGCTCTCATGAGTCCAATTCTGTGGGACCGGTATGTCTGACCCAATCATTGAACCCATTGACCATTGAATTGAGTTAATTGTGTCAAACATTAAACGCATTTTAATTATTTTTATTATTTTATTAATTATTATATATTTATTGATTGTTTGGCCCTTTATATGGACAGGACTTCACGTGCACGCGATGTCTCTCAGGGTTTGTCGAAGAAGTCACTAATGAAGAGACGGATGACATGAATCAGTTCGTAGAAGACATGAATGCATTTGATATTTGTATTAATCGATTGAATCATTTGTTTGATTACTGTTTAGTGTTTACACCGAAAGCGACGAAAACAATGAATCGGATCAACAAATGGCTGATATCTTAGATGATCTCTACGGTCAATACAGTGGTTCCCGAACTCGGGGTCCGACAAATGGCACGAACCCCACCACAAGTGGTCCCCAACCAAGTGATAGATCTGAGAGCGGAAGCGCTAACTCTTCTTCATTAAGACGTCAAAGACATTCAGCCTATGATAGTAATCCTCAAAGGCGTCAAACGACCCGTTACTTTCACGTGAATTTCCCCCGAAATTCAGAATCGGCCGGATTTGAAAACACGCAATCACTGGAGGGGTAAAGAGTCACTTCTAAGCTTTTAACCGATTTTTTCAATTAAATTGATTTAAATCACAGTTTATTTCAACATATTTTAACAAATGTGGCTTCGGGTCAATTGAACGGACGGGAGGGCGGCGTTAATGTTGGCGCCAGAGGTCTCATTAATATAGACTTTCCGTTACCACTGTTTCATGTACTTCATGGAAACCCTGGTGACTATGCATGGGGTGAGGGAGGGCTCAACGAAATCATAAGTCAAGTGAGTATTGGTTTCATTCATTAAACGTTTGTTTTTCTCATTAATTATGTTTAAATTATGTAATTTCAAAACAATTGCACAGCTATTAAACCAATTGGACGGTGCAGGTCCACCACCGATGGCTAAAGAAGACATCGATAAAGTGCCGTTTGTGGCCATTACTGATGAACAGGTCCGCAAGAACTTACAGTGCACTGTCTGTATGGAAGACTTTAAAGTGGCTGAAAAAGTACGACTTTTAGAGTGTTCGCACTGCTATCACAATGAATGTATAGTTCCGTGGCTTCAAATGGTATGTCTTTTCAATTATTTAATTACTTTAATGAACAAAACAATTGAATTCCTGATCCAAAGCACGCCACGTGTCCGGTCTGTCGAAAGGAATTGACCACAACTCGAACTCCAAATAGAGAAACACTTTCAGCAAATTCTAATTCCGGAACAGCTTTTGGGAATAGAGAGACCAGTGATAGCAATAACAGCACTCAGTCATCAAATGGGACCGCATATGAATCAACAGATGATTACGATTAAGTCGATTGCTTTGGTTTTAAATTAAGATAAAAATAAAACAATTGTAAAGTTTTAGTACTTATTTTGAATTAATCGCAAATAGAAAAATGTCTTTTTAACAATTATTTCAATATATTCACGAAGTATTTAAATATTTAAAGCGGTATTTAATGCAAGTTTTTATTTGATGTAAAAATACATTTGATTTCACTTTTTATTTAAAATTTATGAATTAAATGAAAAAACAAAATAAAAATATCGATAGAACTCTTAAGTGACTGACTTTAACTCGACCTCAAACTGGAGAGCACTGTTGGCCGGAATAGAACCAACCGATCGGTTACCATAACTAAGATAAAAATCAAAATTGAAAATCAGTTGAGTTCTTGAAAAATGTGGTAAAAAATGAAAGAATTCCAATATTTTACCCCATATTAGCTGGAATTGTGATTTTGCGTTTACCCCCGACTTTCATGCCTTCGAGACCGATATCCCAGCCTTTAATGACTTCTCCTCTTCCGAGTCTAAACGAAAAGGGCTTATTATGACTGCTGTCGAACACCTTTTGGTTGCTTTGAAGTCGTCCTACATATTGGACGTGAACCTAAAGGGCAGGGGTTTTACTCAAATCATGTCTATTGAAAATCATATTTAGTTGATTAGAGAACAAGTCTTACAAATTTGTCTTTATTAGCTTTAGTACCGTTCCCTTCGACCATATCCTCGACAACTACTCCTCCTTTCAGTTTCAGTTGTTTGACATTAGAATTATGTTTAATGTCCTAAACGTTGGGCACAAAACAAAACAAATAAATAAAAAAGAAAATAGAATTCAAAAATCGATTTTTAATGGATATATGCTTTCAATTATTCAAATACAATAGGAATGCAATCATTTATTCATTCATTTATAATAATGTTTCAAATTATTGGTTAAAAAATCAAATTATTTAATGAAACCCTAAAAAGCGATCATTTTTTGTCTGAACTCCAGTTCTTTTTATTCTGTTTCGAATGGCTTGCCTTTTGTTGATTGAATTTCGGCGTTTGATTGAAGTTTGCCTTTTGCTGTCCCTTAAAGTTAGGCGACTGTTGTTTGCCTTTGAAGTTAGGGTTAGGGCTATTCTGTTGTCCACCAAAAGGGGACTGATTTTGTCCGAACTGTTTCTTGTTTTGCCATTGATTGCCACCCTTTTGGTTAGAGTTCTGGTTCTTCTGTCCCGATTGACTCCACTGTCCCTTTTGCTGCTGAAACCCTTTCTGTTGTTGATTGCCTTGAAAGCCTCCCTTCTGTCCTCCCTGTCCACCACTGCCCCACTGTTTGGGTTTGTTTTGTTGATTTTGCGGTGAATTTAATTGATTTTGTTGTGGCTTTTGATTGTTTTGTTGCCTCTGATTCTGCGGTTGTTTTTGTTGGAACTGCTGTTTTGGTTTCTGATTCTGCGGTGGCTTTTGTTGAGGTTTGTCTTTATTCGGACTCTTCTGTTCTTCGCTGTCGTCTGCAATCAAAACAAATCAATTAATAAATTGTCGAACAATTAATCAGAAACTAATTCAATACCCGATTCCTCGTCTTCGCTCTCATCTTCTTCCTCGTCCTCTTCCTCATCGCTGTCCTCCGCCTCAACCGCTTCGCTGTCAATAAGTCCGAGAGAGTCGTTCACATCATTGTCCGACTCCTCCTCGTCCTCTTCACTGTCCTCTTCATCGTCGGACACATTGTTCACCTGTTTATTGTTTGCAACCACTTTTGCCCCTTTATTCTCGTTTTTATTTTTCTTCGAATTTGTGTCACTTTTTTCGTCTACTTTTTTGGCCGAAATCTTGGATTCGTTTTCTTCGACTTTCGATTCTTTTTTGGCCAAAACCGCTAACTTCGAGTCCACTTTAGCTTTCTTCCCGACCCCTTCCGGAGGACTTTCGAGCGCTTCGTTCTTACGCTTATTAGCCTTAACTTTGATGGACTCCTCCTCTTCACTGCTCTCTTCGTCCTCTAAGTCCTCCTCCTCTGCGTAGTCATCGTAGGGATCGCTAACGAGATAACCGGTTAAGTGAACGGTTCCGTCGCCCACCAAATAATAGGTCACTTCCTCTCCTTCAACAAACATGAGGTCGAGGAGGACCTGGAGATTGCGGTTGGGCTCAAGAGTGCAAACCATGTAATCCGACTTCTGGTGTTCGACCATAACTGAGACATATTTGGAGGTCTTCTTCGAGTCAGTCGGCGGTTCCAATGCAGCCATAGTTAAGTGATAGGACTCCTCCACGCGCTGTGAATACCGTTTCCCCGTCTCTAATGTCACTCCTGTGGACAAGTGATTCAGTCGTTAATTCAATAAACAATTCATACAATCATTGGATTAATTAAAACAAAGACTTCAATCAAATGCTTGAATTGAAAACATATTTTGAATACAATCTAAAAGCCATTGAATACAAACCCCAAAACATCTTTGTTTGCAATTCTTGGACTCAATTAAAGTTAATTTAATTAATATATAATATAAATAATGATTTGAATGAAATCACAATTCAATGATTTAATGAGTAATTAATTGAAAGGAAATGTCTATTAAAACACTTAAAACATGGAAAACATGTGCGTTTTTAATACCTTTCCCTTACAATGAGATGCGAAACACGTTTGACTCAATGGTGTCATAGAGATCAGCACCTGTACTATCCAGTGCTCATTGCATTCCACAGATTCCTATTCCCTATTATTCAGTGGAATAAGAGTAGGAATAGCCTAACGAATAGAATATTAACCGTAAAGTATGATTCATATGTATTGGACAAATGGAAAGTGTTTTATCAAAAGTATACAATCCATTTGAATTAAACTCAGCAAAGTAAAATTACAATATTATTGAATTCATTTTTTATATTAACTGACACCTAATCATCATTGTCTCATTTTTGTACTACTTTACTGTAAAAGTTTGCACTACTTTGCAATGCTTTGAATCTATTTTGTGCCTACTTAATTTCACACAGTCTAAACAAATCAAATATTTTAAAGGTCTAGCCATAAGAAATAATTTTCTTCGTACATTAAAAAAGATTGGACAGATATGATATAGGGGTGGTAGTAAAATCTCTGTTTATAACAAAAAATAAAATTTTTACGAACAATAATAAATTTTTCATTTCTTAATGATCTGTCACTTATTCAATTCGAATCAAGTGTTAACCACTTTTGGGATAAGTGATGATTAAGTGTGGGGTTATTTCATTAAGATATTATTAAAAACATTCCTCCACATTCAGATTTCAATAGTTATTTAAGTTTTGTACATCTCGATCCAAGTTATTACCACTAGATGATAATTTGAAAACTTATTTTTAACTTTAAATCATGCTAAACTTATTATTTTGAATTTAGGGGATAGAATTATGAAACATTGGACATGGAATTTATTTGTGATCATATAAAAATTAGTGTTATATTCATCAAAAATTATATATTTTTCATAAAAATGCACATCATTTTTTGGAGTGACTTGTCTTTTGGACAGTATCATTGCAAATGAGATAATTGTCAACAAATATGACATTTATTTACTGTAAACAATTGTTTATTCTTTTAATCGAACTATAAGTCCGCCATCAGATTCATCAGAATCTCGCGCGCGAGCTATTCTGAATTTGTGCAATTACTTATGAATCATAGTTTATTTTTAAATTAAAAACTAATTTGTGAAACAATATGAATTTATGTTTAAACAAAATAAATGCAAAATTCAATTCAATTCACGCATTCATTCATTTATTTTTTCTCTACTTTTTTTAAAACTTAAATTCTGTTTCCTATCAATTGATTTAACAAATCTTATGAGAGAAGAAATAGAGTACAGTATATAAAGACAAATAAAATCAGTTCAAAGAAAATCAATTTTTTTATAACTGAAATTCAAATATTTCGGAAATAAAATTCATTTGATATCGTCTTAAAGTGAATATAATATGGATTTTGATAAATAAGATTTTGGTTTGTTTTCGGTATTGATTTCAAAATATTTTTGCGAAAAGAATTTTTTGTGATATTTGCTCACAAACTGTGCGAATCATTGATTTATTGTTTGAAAGACAAACATAAAAATAGATTCAATTGAATTATAGTATTTGCACAAAAAGGTTAATTTTAAACTTTTATTTTTATTTCGAAAATCTGCCGAAACAACTCAATAAAGAAATTCAATCAATTTTATCATTTTTATTATTGCAATACTACAAATATATTATTCTTACTAATTTAGCCTGATTATTTGTAATTTTAAGAAAGGTTATTAAATCTTTGAGATTTGAAATAAATTTCTTAATAAGTATCAATAATTAGAATATTGTCGGGATGGCTGAAATATCCCTTACAAAACTGAATGTTCAGGACCTCGTCTAGGACATCAAGTTTAAATTAAAATAGGAGCAGTTGATTTTTTACTAAAGACTTAGAAAGTGAAGTTTTTATAGAAGGAATATGAAATAGATACATTCAATATATTTAGTAATTAATTAACTGAATGGAAGGGCGGAAACGACATTTGAATTGTTGGACTATTTCATACAGAATTATATCTAAATT
>JAQFXN010001148.1:0-16441 GCA_034693365.1 Liacarus xylariae
ATAAATAGATTTCATTTGATGTAGAAATTGGGTCAATATTTAACAAGTTGAGTTTTACTCAATTATTACTAAAGATTTAGATAATTTTGAGAACTAAATATTTCCAAATGCTCTTTCATCACATGAACTACAAGTAATAATTTAGCATGGATATTTTATAAATATGCCCTTTTATAATTTTTACTATTCTTTCACATTCTGTAAAAGTAAGGCCATTTGAAAATATGTCTTAAAATATTCTTTGTTAGTAATTTTGGTACATTAGAGACAATAAATTGAATATAATTTATATTCAATATATTGTCTCTAATATTATTTAATAATCAGAATAATATAATTTCTATAGACATTTGCAACTTTCAGCGGAAATTTTATTTTTTATAAACTGTTTTATACACAATTCTATGCATTCATAATATACAAAAATTTAAAAATTAATTCAAAGAGATTATCTGTTTTGTCAAATCTGTCTGAAATCAACATTTTTATCCTTTAATTCACCCGAATTTGGATTCTAAAAGAGTTAGCAATTCATTAATAATTGGCTATAACTATGAATTTCGAAAGAATGTGAATACAAATGCATTTTTAAAAACTTATTTTAATAGACGTCTGAATAGAAGTAAAACAATATTTTTTAAAATTTATATTTAGTAATTGCCTTCAAATACATCTAAATTTATAAATCGCGTCTAAAATCATGTAAAACATGCGCTTTAATCGTGTCTAAACTCCTGTCTAATCAGAAATGAGGAAATCATCGTTCAATGTGTGGACACGCCTTTGCATTATATACAGTCAAACGTCATTTAGAATAGACTTTCTAAGGTTCGTCGTTTCATGTTTTCTCTTGTCCCATCTTGGTCTTGTACATGAACAGGACGGAACAAGACAATATATTTGTAAAAATTACCAGGATAGGACAGGAATGGAGTAAATTTTAAAAAATCATTAATTTCTCATCGATGCAGAGTGGATAAATTTTTTTTTAAATATTTGTACGACTTTATATCTTATAAGCAGTAAAGTTATCTAAACTTTTGAAATATTATGCATTAATTAGCATACCTAATAAAATTAATTAAAATCAGTGATTTTAAGCGTAACATTAAATATGAAACATGTTTGTGTTTTAACTTTAATGATACAGGACAGGACAAGACAGGACAGGATGACACTGTCTTGTAAATTTAATTGCTCAGAACAGAAAAAGACAATTTAGGAAAAAATTTCACCAGGACAAGAAAAGGATCAGTTCCTGTCATGTTTATTCAGCCTAATTTAGAGATGAAGTTTGCCAAAAAATATTTCAAAACTTTTTTTTAATCAAAATGAACTTTAAAAATAGGATTTCTTTTATTGATTTAATAACTATTGAAAAATTTATAAAATAAACAAAATTAAATTTGTTTCATATCCTAATCCGATTGAAAACTAAAAAATTACTTAATTTTGTTTATAATAAATACAAAAATAATTTAAATGCACTGTTTTTTTAACTTTTGCGAACTGTAAAAAACAAATTTCTTCAATCATTTATTTATGAATTTAGTCACAAATCGGATATTAATTTATTGAACCAAATAATTAAAATCTATTTTATTGTAATTAATCTTTTCTTATGTCAAAAGTTTTATTTAAATAATATTTCAACATTTAAAATACATTTTTCATTGCAATTAATTCTGTATTCCGTACTGTCTGTGCATTGGGTGTGGACTGTAGTGCGAGAGAAGGCGTTCCTCTATTTGAGTGCTTTAGTGTTCGCATAATTCGCGTCAGTCTTGTAGTGACTCTTAATTTATTTGTAAAACAATTTAATTATATTTTATTATTAATTCAATACATTTGTTCAGTATTTTAGGTGTAATTAAATTAATATAAATATAATAAGTGGTAATGGAATTGAGTCATACGAAGAGTTGGGCAGAGGTTGTCGACTATTTCGGTACAGACGTCGACAAAGGCCTGTCCGAAGATCAGGTGAAGAAATTTAAAGAGAAATATGGCCCAAACGAATTGCCGGCAGAAGAAGGCAAAAGCATTTGGCAATTAGTTTTGGAACAATTCGACGATCTTTTAGTTAAAATTTTATTATTAGCCGCTATTATATCATTTATATTAGCCTTTTTTGAAGAAAATGAAGATTCGGTGACGGCTTTTGTCGAACCATTTGTAATATTACTTATTCTTATCGCAAACGCTGTGGTCGGTGTTTGGCAGGAAAGGAATGCCGAGAGTGCTATCGAAGCACTTAAAGAATATGAGCCCGAAATGGGAAAAGTCATCCGTCAGGACAAACAAGGAGTCCAGAAAATTAAGGCCAAAGAGATAGTTCCCGGAGATATCGTTGAGGTGTCGGTCGGCGATAAAGTGCCGGCAGATATACGACTCGTGAAAATATTGTCGACAACTCTTCGCGTCGATCAGTCTATTCTGACCGGAGAATCCGTTTCAGTCATTAAACACACGGAAGTGATTCCCGACCCCAGAGCTGTCAATCAGGACAAGAAGAATGTCTTATTTTCGGGCACAAACATTGCGGCCGGAAAAGCAATGGGTGTCGTAATCGGCACGGGTTTAGACACACAAATCGGAAAGATTAGGACAGAAATGTCGGAAACAGAAGAAGTGAAAACACCTCTTCAGCAGAAATTGGATGAATTCGGCGAACAGTTGTCTAAAGTTATTTCAGTCATTTGTGTTGCCGTTTGGGCCATAAATATCGGTCACTTCAATGATCCGGCACACGGGGGCTCTTGGATTAAAGGTGCCATTTATTACTTTAAGATCGCGGTCGCACTGGCCGTCGCAGCCATTCCTGAAGGCTTACCGGCTGTGATCACCACTTGTCTGGCTTTGGGCACAAGACGTATGGCCAAGAAGAATGCAATTGTCCGCTCTTTGCCTCCAGTTGAAACTCTTGGCTGTACTTCAATTATCTGTTCGGACAAAACCGGAACTCTGACTACGAATCAGATGTCTGTCAGTCGATTTTTAGTAATCAATAGCGTCGAGGGAAGTGACACAGAGTTCAATGAATTCGAAGTCACCGGTTCTACATATGAACCTATAGGAGACGTGTTTCTCAAAGGCAATAAAGTCAAGTGCTCTGAATACGAGTCACTCTTTGAATTGGCGACCATTTGTTCGATGTGTAACGACTCCAGTATTGACTTCAATGAGTATAAACAGCAGTTCGAGAAAGTGGGCGAAGCGACAGAAACAGCACTCGTAGTATTGGCCGAAAAGATGAATCCATGGAATCTCGAGAAGAAAGGTCTCAATAGAAGAGATGCTGCTATTGTTGTCAATCAGAACATTCAGAAAATGTGGAAAAAGGAGTTTACGTTAGAGTTCTCGAGAGACAGGAAGTCTATGAGCTCTTACTGTATACCCAAACAAACAGTAAAACTGGGTTCGGGGCCTAAATTGTTTTGCAAGGTTTGCACATACAGTACAGGGTTTAGAATTTAGATTTTGATTGCATTACTTTGTGTTTAGGGCGCACCTGAAGGTGTGTTGGATCGATGCACTCACGTCAGGGTCGGGGATAAGAAGGTTCCGCTCACTGCAAACATTAAGAATAAAATTCTGGAAATTACTCGACATTACGGCACAGGAAGAGACACTCTTAGGTGTTTGGCTTTGGCCACTCACGATAACCCACTCCGACCTGAAGAGATGGATTTGGCCGACTCTACAAAGTTTGCTAATTATGAGGTTAACTTGACTTTTGTTGGAGTGGTTGGTATGTTGGACCCCCCGCGCAAGGAAGTGATTGACTTTATAGTCCAGTTGGTATTAGAGTTATTGTCATTACGGGTGACAATAAGTCCACCGCCGAAGCCATTTGTAGAAGAATTGGTGTTTTTGGTGAAGAGGAGGACACGACTGGAAAGTCATTTTCGGGCCGAGAATTCGATGATTTGCCGATTAATGAACAGAGCAATGCGGTTCGAAGGGCACGACTCTTCTCACGTGTAGAACCGGCGCACAAAAGCAAAATCGTTGAGTACCTGCAGGCGGACGGAGAGATATCAGCCATGACTGGAGACGGTGTGAACGACGCGCCCGCACTCAAGAAGGCAGAGATCGGAATCGCTATGGGCTCCGGCATTGCTGTGGCCAAGTCTGCCGCCGAAATGGTTTTGGCTGATGACAACTTCTCGTCTATCGTCGCGGCCGTAGAGGAGGGACGGGCTATATATAACAATATGAAACAATTCATTCGATACCTCATCTCTTCAAACATCGGTGAAGTCGTCAGGTCTGACATCACTTGACATTGGATTCAATGGAATTCATGAGACAATGGAATCGAATATTAATTTGAAATTTTGTTTTCAGTATTTTCCTGACGGCAGCTCTCGGTCTTCCAGAAGCCTTAATACCCGTGCAATTACTTTGGGTCAATTTGGTAACCGATGGTCTGCCGGCTACTGCCCTCGGCTTCAATCCTCCAGATCTGGATATCATGAGTCGTCCCCCGAGAAAAGCCAACGAACCCCTCATCACGGGTTGGCTGTTCTTCCGCTATATGGCTGTCGGAAGTATGACTCAATCCATTCTCTTTCCCCGACTATTATAACATTTATTCGTTTACCTCTTTGTGCACAGCCTATGTGGGTGCGGCCACAGTGGGCGCAGCGGCCTGGTGGTTTATGGTGGCCCCCGACGGACCTCACCTCACATACTATCATCTCTCACATCATCTCCAGTGCATTAGTGACGCCGAGAACTTCAGAGGTGTCGACTGTAATATTTTCCACGACCCGCACCCGATGACTATGGCGTTGTCAGTACTCGTGATCATTGAAATGTAGAACGCATTGAACAGTTTGTCAGAGAACCAGTCATTGATAGCAATGCCCTCTGGACTAGCTTGTGGCTCCTCTCAGCGATGGCCCTTTCCATGACTCTTCACTTTATGATTCTTTATGTCGATATTCTTTCGGTGTTATTCTCTGTCTGTGCTCTGACTGTAAACGAATGGTGGGCTGTATTGAAGATCTCATTACCCGTTATCCTATTGGATGAAACGTTGAAATTTGTTGCGCGAAAGTTCATCGATGGTAACCGAACTTCACTGGAATTTATTTATTTGTTGGGCTCTTGGGTTCTATACTTTGCTCTCTTGTCCAGCACTTCAACTGAATTAATAGATTTACATTTCCTAACAAGTGTTGACACAACCAATTAATAGTTTGATCCTCTAATATATGTTTGAATTTGTTTCCAATTCATTGCAACTTTTATTTGTTTTTCTCTTAACTCTTATTTTAGTGTTTCTCACAAAAGATTAAATTTAAAGAAATTATAAATTATTTAATTTACAACAAAACGATTAACAGATTATAGTTTATATTCAAATGTTATGATCTTTTGTGTGAACACTAAAAGTGGTGTCGATTTGTAAATGCTTTTGGTCTGTGATAAGACTCACTCGTATTAGATTGTAATTTAAGAATCGCTTCTTCTCTACACCTTTATCTATAAGAGCCCACAAACCTCTCAATACATTTTTTCCTAACTTTTAATTTATATTAATTATTATAATATCTGATCGAAAGATCTGATGATTGAAATGATGTCTGAATTATAAGTTTGTTTGAGTAAGTATTCCCACAAAACATATTAACAAACACTCATTGAAAGCATGTTTTTTAAAAATTGATTGTCAATTGATTTGTAAGTTATTTCACAATTCGAAGACCTTTTCCTCTCACAAGTCATCCAACACTTTATGAACTCAAAGCTTATAATGTATGAGATATACGTAGAAAGTAATGTATATTTAACGGCTATTTAGCAAATATTTTCATCAAATAATGATTTAACTGACGATTTGTACGTTTTTTAGGTTTTAAAGACTTTAGTATTAATTAATTTTTTGTACACTTTATTAAAAAAAACGAAAGAATTTAAAGTGATTGCTAACTGAAAACCAAATTAATTATTAATATTTATTAATACCATTTGAACTGAACTTTGAATAACGTTTTATTCCTAAACATGAAATGAAACGAATTATATTTGTATTTACAGAACAAACATAAATCAACAGTAGTTTACGATTACATAATCTAATGATAAGCAACTGTCAAATTCACATAAATTTTTGTTCATTTAATTCATAAAATAAACCCAAACTTTCGATACACTGATTGTTTAGATTCTGAGCTCATTCTAGTGTTTAGTCGAATCGCATGTCTGACCAAAGTTAGTATTACTAAAACCGCTTCAATACAGACATTAATACTCTAATGGATTGGTAAGTGAACTCCAAATGATTCTAACATTGAATGAATTTCGTTATACTTTATTTGGTTTTCAACACATTTACTCAATTATTTTGTTTGGCATTGATTTTAGTTCTTTTAATGTTTTGTTTATTTTAAAAGTCATTTTGAGTTGTGTTTAGCACTAGAATTGTTTCGCACAGGGATTCTAATTCAGCTTCTAATTCACTGCTCATTTATTTTTATTATTCATTTATTTATTTATTAGATTTCTATTACAAATATATAACTAATTACTCGATTTGTTGCACAAACTTCTTAATTACCACTAATTCTGTTTTTGCACAAATACTAAAGAATTTTTTCCACTTTAGGGACGAAAAACTAACTAAAACTTAAAGACTAATCAAATTGCATGACTCGACACTTGTATATAATGAAGACTGCATTGCATGTAAGGATCACTTTATGTGATTTCTAAATGTTTTAAATTCTATTTTAAGTCCAATTTGTTTTTTGCACTAATTTTTATTTTAATTTATAATTTTAGGCCAATTTATTTATATGTTGTGCTAAAAGCGTTTTCTATTTGTTCTATCCCTACAGTTGCTCCACAATTGAACTTCAAGTAAATTAAACAGACATAAGGGCTAACTCGCTCTCAACCATTAAGTTTACAAAAATCTAAATCAAAGTAATTATTATATATTTGAGATTCACATCAACACAAAGTCCAACAAAACAAAACAAAATCAAAAATCCATTCAATTTTCACAGAACTGAACAATGAGTGCAATAATTATTTTAATTTTTATGTAATGCGAGTTCTATTATAATTATATTTATTTAATTTAAAACAAAAAATACTTATTATATATAAAAAGGTCTCGTTTTTTTAGTGAGAGATTTTGGAGTAGTTTATAGCAAAATATAGTTTGATTTGCTTTAAGACATTATAGGATCTATTGATTGACTCATCAGTGACTGCATTGTTGTTCATTCGACTACTATTCTGATCATACCTTTCAGACAAAAATCATTTGTTATCTTCTCTTTCATTGTATGCATAACTTTATAGACGTTTTTGTTTTTAATTCTAAAATCCAAACATTTATTTACACTTGAAATCAATTGAATTGTTGTCGATTGACATTAAGACTAATAGATTTGTATTTAGAACTTACCTCAATATGTGATACAAACGCAGATATGGTGCCCACAATCGGCCACAATTCAATTGATATGGTATTAGACGAGACGAGTCTTGAATTTTAATTCTATTCTATTATAATAATTATTAAATTAATTCTGTTTGGGAGTGATTATCGATTCAAACGAAACTATTGTTCGAATTCTTAACAAAAATGTTTTTAAAATATAATTAAACAAAAAGTATTTGACATAAAGAATAAGTTTTTCTAACTCTAACATAAAGAGTGATCTCTAAGTCAACGAAGAATTGAATTTATATCAAATCTATTTCTCTGTCAATTGGTTTTTAGTTGTATTCAAATTTTTCTGTTGTATTGATAATCAAATTGTTTTTTGGTTCGAATCAAAGCATAATTTTTAGTTTAATTTATTTCAAATTATATTCAAAACACAATTATTATTGAATTTTGAAATCCTTTTTATTTATTGATTATTGAAAATTCGCTCAATTATTATAACTTTAAACGAAAAATATTTTATTGAATAAAAATAAATAATTTAAAAATTCAAAAATTTTTATTCTTATAAATTAGTCATAAAGTCTTTGCCGTCAAAAGACTGTCTTCAATAGCTATAGTGAAATAATTGGATAGCAATATACCGGTAATAAAGAGCTGACTGAGCGATGTTCAAGAAGTAAATCTGAAATTTATTACTCGAGTCGAGTAGTTATAATACAGAAGAATATTTCAATTCTATTGAGACTCAACTATAATCTCAAAATAGTGCAAAACTAGACCCCTATTGCAGATCAATTCGAGATGACTCACAATCTGTAAGAATTGTAGTGATTTGGCACTAAATGTATTGCATACCCGCTGTCCTTCAAAAGCACATTAGAGAGCAAACATGATATACTCAAACAATATAATAGTTGGCAAACGCCAAAGTAGCGGTACTCAAGGTCAAGGTCGGGATGAGTATGATTGGTGATTTTGGACTGAAGTTGCCGTAATTCGAGCACATCTAACACTATTATTCCTTTTCCACATTTATTCTATTTTAGTTCTATTAGTCAATGAGATAATTATGAAAAGGTTTTTTGAAACGTATTCAACAAATTTGGGATCAAATACTTTAATAATGAAATGAAGAATAATTTTTTTATGAAGAGATTTATTATCACAAAAAAAGTTGATTCGATTGTCTTTTTTTGTGAATTTCTTTATTATTTCATTTAAGGCTGTTTTTTAGCAGATTTTAGACTAACTATCGCTTAAAACATATAAATAGTACAATAGTTTTAATAATAAAAAATTTCAGATAATCTCGAAATTAACTAAAATTAAAATAACATAATTAAAGATATATTTTTTTAATAAAAAATAATTTTATTTTCAATTAAATCAAAAATTAATGTCAATTTGTTTTAAAAAAATAAAATTCTGTTTTAACTCTGAAATCAATAAAATAATTTAAAAAATAAAGACTTTCGGAAGAAAACTGAGTTTTCGAGGATTTAATATTAAAAATAGACTATTAATTGATATTTTAGTCTTAGTTTGAAAGGAAATTATCTGAAAATACATAACAATTCTATTGTACACTAAAAACAGTTCAATTGTTAAAATCATATCTAAAGAGCATTTGATGTATTGTAAGCACATTCTGACTGACAAGTGATCACTGATTCGGCGAACTATGGATTGCAATACTTGTGAGACTTTAGTGAAAGACATTTCTAACGATTGTTTGTGCCTTCAATTGAATGTATTGTTAAAAAGCAAACAATGTTTTTATGAAAAATAAATAACTATTTGATCACATGTTAGGCAACAGAAGAACCAGATATGACGTCAAATATCTGGACTGAAGTTCGCTTGTCTTCGTGTAAATTCAGTTCACTTTTCAAGCGCTCGAAACCGGTTTTCAAACTCAAGTGATATTCCGTTTGATTGGCTTTAATAAGCCTTTCGTTGGCTTTGAGGGCGCGTTCGCACAAATCGAGGAAACGTTCGAACAATTGTCTCAATTCCTCCTCCTTTTCATCGAAATGAGAAATGCATTGTTCGTCGTTTTCATTGTTCGACAAAAAGGCATTCTTATAGGCAATGGGCCCGCAGTTGACGGTCGCGCTCACTGAGCCCTGAAGGACCAGTTGAATCATCTTAACGTCATTTGATTGAATCACTCTTTCCTTAAATATATGTTTATTTATTGAAAACATATTCGAAATGAATTCTTTAAATCATTGAAACTCTGTTCGCCTACCAGTTGTCCCACTTTATCGCGCATTTCATCGATAGCCACTTGAATGGGACTCAAAATCGTCTCCTCTTTGTCCACAACTGTAATGCGTTTTAAACAGAATGGAAACCAATTGCTTGTCTTTAAAATCACCCGTTTTTTGTGTTGTTGTGCGACACTGTGTTCTGTTCTCTTCTCTGTCTCAACCCTCTGTTCGTAAACAAAACGATTGATTCCTGTATTTCGTTCGAAGTCATTGCGCGCCTAAAAGTAAAAAACACATTACAGTAATAGAGAACTAAATCTATAATATAAGTCATACCTCTAAAGCAAAAGGAGTCACGTGTGTCACCACTATTGCTGATTCACGCGATGCCCCGTCGGAACAATCGCTGAGAATCGTTGCCTTTGGGTAAAGACATCTGAGTTTTGATGTCATTTCAGATAAAGAAACCACTTTTGACTCTTTATATATGAATTCATTGTTTTGCGAACCAAAAAATGCGACTCTAATGACAACAATAGAGATAAAACACATATAAAAATTGCAATTCAAATGACACTAAACTAACCGAAAGTAAGTGTCGAAAAGACGTTTCCCTGAGTTGTTGGCCTCCAGTGCTAACGAATGCATTCGAGATATTCTCTGATAAACTGCGGCCAACTTTTTGTGATCGAATTCCCGTTCGTAGTAATCGACCATCACTTTAATGACATGTGTGGCCAACTCAAAGAGGTCTGCCTTTTCCAGTGCTTCCACACATTCATCAATTAGAGTCTCCAGAGATGCAATCGTCACATGACTGCTGTCCTCCGACTCTAACCAATCGCTGTCAGTCTCTCCGCGTATCTCATCCTCTGCTATGTTAGGACTGACGCGACATAACTGTATATTCAATAATTGTTTTGTTTATTTTTATGTATTTGTGCTTAAAGTTCAGGGATGTCCAGAGGGGGAGTCCAGTCCCGGAATACCCTCCCCCTTGAAAAATTTTGGTTAACATTAGTCTATGGATGGATAATCCTAAATAGAGGTCGAAAACGGATAAAAGATTAACGATCCGATCAGATCTGAACTCAAAAATTGTTGGATCCGATCCGAAAATTTTATCAGAAATAATAAGTAAATCAAAAAGTCTTTTTTAGGTAAAAAATTACATCAAATCAAAATTAGAACTACAGGTACTGAATAACATTTTGTCGACATCTGAATTAAAATTGGAAATGTTATTATTGTTTTTAAAATTTTAGACTTATTTATAAAACTACAGCGAATGACATATAAAATTTTGATAAGTATTGATAAACTTTCGGATAAAATTCGGATAAAAATATCGGGTCCGATCCGATCAGACTTTTTATAAGCCAAATCCGATCCGTTTTCGACCTCTACTCCTAAACTTCGAGTAAAAAGTGGGAGAAAACCCAAAAATGAGAGAAAAGACAAAATACCCCTGATATATTCAAATCTGGACATCACTGTTAAAGTTCACAACAAAAGTAAAAGTAATTACAGTTCGACTCAAATGATTAATTTCGTCGGTTAGAGAAACGCCTTTTGTCCGCAATTGTTGGATAACTATTGCGATGACAGCCGTTTGACACATTGCACACTCGGCCCAGTCGTTGTTCTGGCCGTGAACTTCGGCTCTAAATTGTTTGAGCAGTAAATCATTTAATAATTGATCCAAAATATAAACCAAAGCATCTCTACTCACAAGTTCTCGATCCAAGTTCTCCGCAAAGACCAGGAGGTCTGCGAATAGGAATTGGCCAAAAATAGTCTCAGTTCGCAGTTGTCGTAACAGTTGCGCGATTCGGTCTAATGGGAGAGACAGACAATAAGAGACGGTTGGGATCAGTGGACACAAGAGGACTAACTCTGATTCTATGCGTCGCTTTGAGTATATCTCGTATTCTTTGGACGGTTTGTGACAATCGGTTGTCTTTGGCAAAAGTGTCGTCGCTTTCGGACAGGGATTCGATGCGATTCAGCGATGACTGAAAGTGAGACAATGGCTTACAGTCATTGGACGCCAAACGCGAAACACAAACAATGGCTTCAAAACGGGTTCTCTTGAAGTTCAGCGCAAACAGAGAGTACTGAAGGAAAAGCAGAAAAGTTTTAGACATTAGAGTAAAAGCAGCGAAAGTGCAACACAAAACTGACCAAAAGGTCAACTCCTGAATCACGAATTGGTTTAAGAGAAGAATCACAGAAATGAATGATTTTTGCGATTATTTGTGGCAAAAGAGTATGATTTGAGGCAAAGAAGTGGTCCGGAAATGTGGCCGCAAAGTAGCGAATGGTGTCGAACACGTGCTGTAAAATGTGCTGACTTTGGGTGAGAGAGAGCAGCGCTAAGAAGAGGTGACAACACTGTGAGAGTACGCGTTCTGTTGTTCGCAATTGAAGTTCACAATTGAGGCACAAAGTTATGGTTCGCAAAGCGATTAAAGAGATCTGAATCGATAGGTTCTGTCGGCACAAGTAATGCATCAGATCATTGGCGTCGCGAGTGATGGCATTCGGCAGAGTTTTGGCCCGAAGTTCTGATGACTTGTTGTCCGCTTTGTATTTGAAACAGAAGAGAGCCGTTTCCATGACTACCAGAAGACGTTCCAGTCTTTCGGCGGACAGAGTTTGGACTTGTCTTTCAGTCGCATGACTTAAAACAAATGCAAAGCAAATGATTATATCTTTGATTTCATCAGAATTAAAGGCATCGAAGCGAACGGGAAGTGAGTTATGGCGGATGTGGTGTTCGGGTCTCGACTCTGAAGACCACTTGTCTTCAGTCACTTGTCTGTTAAGTGAACGCCGTTTTAGACTTTCGTTGCAATCGATTAATCGATTCATGTTTTCAATAATTATATCGATTGCCGGCAAATACAGAGAAATCACTCGACAGAACAGTTCCGAATCACTTGAATATCGGGGATCGAAAGCATGTTTGGCCAATAGATTCCGTAGTATTTGTAGAGATAGTTGTCTGACGTGTCTCACACTTTGACTCAAAGAATGTTTGAATTCATTGAACAAAACGTAAATAAGAAAATGTTTTTCGCAAAAATCCAAAGAAAGAGCGAACGACTCGTTCTCTACCGGATTGTTGAGAGGAATGTGGTGTTCGTGCGATAACATTATGGCCAATGATTGCAAACGCATTTCACTTAACACAACGTCACGCGTAGTGAAGGCATTCAAATGAGCGAAAACTGAAAGAGTTTTGGTTTTAAGCATTAGTTTTAAACAGTTTTATTGAAATAGAAGTAAAAGATTTTCTCACAGGAGTTGAAGACAAAACTGCGGTCAAAGAACGACATCAATCGGCACAAGTAGTGCGAAAGTGCGCGATTGGCCACAGAAGACTCCTCCAGACGAGAGTGAGTGACGATTAGCGCAGACACTGTGTCAACCATTCGGCGCATTTGCAGAACGACTGACAGCGGAAAACGATTCTCTCTATTGGTTTGTATTAAATGCGATGCAAACAAGTGCTGAACACAGGCTTTGATATGAATTCGAAGCAAAAACCTTATGAGAGAAACCGTAAAGAAAGGCAACAAAATAGACAATAAGTTCACTCACCAAATGTGACGCAACAGCACTCGAGATTCGTCTTCATTCCTGTCCACAGTTTCGAGCACTTCATTAAGGCTTTTAATGAGCTGTTCGTGAAAGAGGACGTCTCCGAAGTGACACGTCTTGAACTGTTGGGTTGAATATAAGACAATTGCATTAATATTTGTTCTGTCGATGAAAACCAAAAATTGTAACTAACGGTGTGGTCAACAAACTCGCACAGGATGTCAGCCCTGTCTCTGAGTCTGTCCACCAATTGGACGATTGTATGCAAAGTATCACAAATTAAGTCATTGTTTGCCGAATAGACAAACAGACGGAACAATTGCTGGAAAAGGATTTGGGCGAAACGAACCAATTCTGTTAAGTCACACAACAATAGACTCTTCAAGTGTTTGCTCTTAAGACTGCGTTCGAGTGCCACTAGTTTTGAGACTTCGCGTGAGTCGTGAATACCTCTGTTCGCTGTTATTTGTGTCACGTTTTCTAAAGTGGTTTCAAGGCTTACATCTCTGGACATAAGAGTTGAGACGAGTTTAAGCGACACTTTAAAGAGATCTTTCCCAACAAATTTCACGTCAGGCATAGACAGGCCTTTACCCAAACCCAGACTCTATACGAGTTTTAAATACGTTCAATAATTTAATTTATAATTTGACTGATTGTGTATTACTTGACAGGAGAGGTAGCCATCGGGCAGAGAGGCGAAGACAGAGAGGGAAAGGGCACCGTTCTGGCAGTGGATGTGTTTATGGAGTGATAGCCACGAGAACCCGATTATAGTTCGGGTGCATTCCTTCTTACATGAGATGTGAAAGAACGTGAACCTAATGTTTGGATTTTATTATAAAAAAAATCAATTTTCTGAGCGCTTGTATACTTCGCTAAACGCTTCTGTACAGCCCCTGCAACCACTGATCTATTTGTTATTAAATTTAAAAAATATAAAATATAACCTGAGGTGTAGTTTATCGCTGAAGTGGAGGGGAAGACCAACTTTTACCTCTTCGTAAAAGTCGGGACAGACGTTGTGACGAATGATTGGAGTGACAGAAGAGTCGACAAACATTGACCGGTCATTGGGTCGGCCGAAGATGAGGGGCAGAGGGGATGCGTTGGGCGAGTCTGAGTCAAACAGTTGTACCGAAACGGCAATATTCCTGGCCTTTGAGAAAAGCTTTTGTGAATCGTATTTTAGACTTTGAGGCAAAACATATAACACGTGACGAAAGTCTCGGATCGGTTGAGCCAATAGTCGCGTGTTTTGGACGTGAATTTCTGGACTTTTATCAAAATTGACTTTTGTTAAGGGAAAGAGTGTGGAATCGATTTGTGATTCAGAATCGATGTCAAAGTCCTGAACGCGAATCAACAGTTTTCCCGAAACCGAAGTATTGTTTTTCAAAATGTTTTGATTCGATAAGCAATTTGTCACAAAATCGTCCGAAAGTCGATTTGTGTCCAATTTGTAAAGCGAACCAAAGTTTGCCGACGTCTCCAACGACTGACAGTCGGCTTTGAACACCGGTCGGGCACTCCATAGGAAGGGTTCGAAGTGATCGATGTGTTGAGTCACTCGATGTGGACTCTTATCGATCCTTAAGACCAAAAACAAATCGTTTGCTTTCGAGTCATTCAAATCCACACAAAACACGGCTTTATTTGCGCGAGAAATCCACTGAAAGGACAAACAATCCATTAATTCTTTTGTATTTCATTTTAATAATTATTTCATCACCTGTTCGTCGAAACCACGGCCTGAATCACGTGGTGTTCGTCCGCAAACATCCGAACAGAAGTCAATTCGAAATTCTTCGGATATTTTGCCGAAAGAGGAGTCAAATAAAGAGATTTTAGCGAAAAACGATTCGATACTCTTTGCGTTCAATGCATTGTTTAGTTCGAGTTTTTGGACACAAACGACAAATTTGAAGACACTTTTAGGATTTGGAGTGGAGTCACAAGTGTTGGGCGTTTCTCTCAAATGAGCGAAAATACCTTTTTTTACATTCAGATCGACATAAGTAGAGAACAAATTAATTCGGTGTTCCGTTTGGAATCGCTTCAAGTGTTCGACAGTACAGGAGCTTTGGATGCGTTGTAGACGTCGTTTAGCGTCGAATCGTTTAGTGTTTATGTCTTTAACCCATTCGTCAATCACTTCGGCGTTCATTTCAATTGAGTGACAATCGATTTGAAACGAGTTTTGTTCGCATTTCACCACTTCTTGTGTCACCTCTTGTGGACCCCAAATAAGTTGCGTTCGTTTCCGGTCTCTGAAGAATGAGAGGAAACAGTAGTCGTCTTCGTGTTGTGCAGTCGTTAATGTGAGCCAACCGTTCATTCGGTTCATAACACAACTGCTCTCCCGAACCACTGCCTTCTCGTCCACCGATTGGTCCGATTCGAACACATGTGGCTTCAGATCTGATCCACATTTTGGGTCAAAACATTCAAAAACAGAACCGAAAAAGCGGTCGAAAGTGAATGCAATCACGTGTTTGTCGGCCGACAAGTGTTTAACGCATTCGCGCGAAAACGACGACCGAATGGGTGTGTCTTTAGGACAGCGGTGTGTCGTGTCGTCGCTCTCTATTGAGTGGCACTAAAAGACATGCAATTATTCAACACTTGATTCACAATTTGTTTGACATTTGACTCACTTTTATGTCGTTTTGTGGAAACGACACAAAATCGCACTCTTTTTCCAAACGTCTGACACAACACTCGTACTTATCGTCGATGCAGTGGACGACTGACTCGCTGTCGGCCACAAGTGATTGTCTCAGTTCTCGCGACACATTCTCTCTGGTCTTCGCCGCCGTCTCTGACAGCGAAGCCTTTAATCGCGTGAATCGTCGTTCGGCCATAACTGAGATTCACTACCAGTGCTCACCTCTGGTGATGTCTGTCCTAAAGATTGTTTGAATGCAGTGTTCACAACACATATGATCAGAGACTAGTGTTGTCCATAGGCTTATCGCAACCATTCCCTCCCGAACTTCTATTTTCCCGAAACATATAATTCATAATTGTTATAATGAAATGAAAATATAGTGAACCAAATAAACCGCTCAAATCTGAAAACTCTCCAGACTATAGAGAGGCCCTGTTATAAAAAACGTTTTAATCAAATGAAATAAACTTTGAAATGAATTTAGAAATATTAGTATAAAAGTAGAAAACTTTGTTGTTATTTATTATTAGAGTTTAA
>JAQFXN010001149.1:0-16427 GCA_034693365.1 Liacarus xylariae
GCTTATATATGAGGGGTGGGTGGGACCTTTAGCGCGGGGTGGAGTGAGTTTATAAGGATAGGACTAATGTGTGCGGGGCTTAGTTCAAGGCTAAAAAAACCTCAAAGGGCAGCTTACCTACTTTAAGTAAATATAATTTTTTTAAACTTTTCTAATAAAGCGGAGATATATGTATTAATGGTCAATTCTTGTTTACCAATCTTTACAACACTAACATTCGTATTCACAAACAAGACTCAGAATTCGACTCAAATTAATCCCTGTTGAGTCGGAATTGAAACTCAAACTCAAAACTCTATTCAAAGTCAAGCATTAGAATTGTTCTGTTTGATTGCGCCTGGGTCATCTGAGACTGCGTTAAAACTTGCTTGACCAGTAATTAAAATCCAGTTGAGCCAACTTACAGGGTCTGACTCGCAATCTCTGAGACTGATATTGAGATATTGAAAAATTAATTTAGAATAAATAGGGGATGAAAGTCAAAGGGGAAAAGGAGAGAAGAGACGAACAAAACTATTCAGAAAATCAAAGTTTAAGTCGAATGTCAAATAGGATCACAGGTGCCGCTCATGACCAAAGGTGAGAATCGGCAAATAGACTGATTTTAACACTGATAAATTCGTAGCATTACTTGACTCTTATTCGCCACAACAGTTCGATAGAGTTCTCGCAACACTGTATGCCTTTGCGATATGAAAATCAATGTCACTCTAAATCCTCTCATCATTCGTGAAACCGAGATATTAATACTTGAAATTCTCCATTTGTTTCATTGGGACTCTTTTAACATCAGGGATTCCCGTCCCTTCCCGTGGTCTTATTTTTCAATCCTTTCCCATTCCCATGAGAAAAATTTTTCACTTCGTCCCATTCCCGCCCCATTTTCATTATTTATTATATGTTTCTCCAATAATTAGATATTTTTCAAAGTTATCAAATGATAATACAATTGAATTATTATTGTAAAACAACCCATTGGTCTTAGATTTTAAGTAAATTATTGCTGAAATTAGAGACAAATGAAAACAATACAAGATTTTAAAAGCATTAGATGACAGCTTATTATTTATCCAAGAACATCTCTCATGAATATATGCCTAAAAACGAGATTCCAGTTTGTTAACACTTAATCACTTATCATTCCTGTGACTCAATATTTACTCCCGTTCCCTCCTTAAGGGATTGGGAAGGGAAAGGAAATTTGAGGGATTAAAGAATCCCGTTTCGCATTCTAGTATGAACTCAATTATTGGAAAATCAAAAACTCGAAATATATTGTATAATATTGTCATTAATTTTTTTGTTTCTCATAAATCTATTTCGAATCCAGGGATGTCCACACTTGAAGATGACATGGTATTTGCCTTTTTCCCAAAAATTAAAGTTCTATATATTATAGGGATGAACAATGGGGGCAGAATCAAGGCACTCCTTCCCCTTTTGATGAAGAAAAACGATGAATTATTAATCTCCCCTGTTAAAATCTGTTTAATTCTATAACTGTACATCCAAGAATTTAATCTTAGAGCTTTCCAATCTTGGATTTAACAAACCTGGTATTTTAATTAAAATCCTGAGTTAATTAAAATAATCTTTTATAAAATTAATTAATTTTTTTATCATATTCGTTTTTTGTAACTCACATTACCAAACCAAACACCATTATTTAAAAGGAGGAGTGGATAAAGTTGTGGATAGAAATTCTGGATATACCCAAATGTTTAGCAAACTATGAATAGAAAGTCAAAGATTTTCTGGCCTATGGGGATAAGTTCGCATGGTTTGGTAGGAGTTTAAACAAAATTATTATTTTTGTTTCATTTGAATTACTTAAGCATAATAAATCTTATAGTTGCATTTATATACTGTAATTTGTTTTGGTATTAATTAGAATTTTCAAAATTTTCCCTTGAATTTTCCCCCAGCAAAAAGAATTAGGTAAAACCAAGACTAAGAATTCTAATAAAGAGCTCATGTTGAATTTAGCGGGCATCAATCAGATAATCTTTAAATACCTATTAATAGTTTAGTATTACTAATATTTTACTAATTTTAATCTTTTAAATTTATTAATACTAATTTTTATTATATATATTAAACTTATTAAACTTATTAATGTGCGATTTAAGATTAATTATAGTATTAATGAATGATAACTTTAAATTAACATAAATCAGAGTCTTTCCTATAAATTCTGATTGGTTTAGTTGTGTTTAATAGACTATTGATTTCAGTGAAATTTCAATCACAGATTTCACTTTGCCCTATAAAGCTCCTAATAATTTTTGTTAACCAAGACTAACAGAAATATGCTCATGTTCAATTAAGCGGGCTTCATATAGATATCACTTAAAAATATATTGTGTGTATAAATTGTTACTTATATTTTAATAATTAACTAATAGTTAAATAATTAGTTATTAATAAATAATATAGACTTTGAATATTAGAATTATAAAATATTAAGGAATTAATTATAGGTACACATAATGAAGAACAAATTGACTCTGGGTTAAGATCAAAGCTAAAGGTTAATGATATTGAAAAGAGGTTAACCCGGGGTTAACCCTTTGACCCTCTTACGTGATCGTAACCATAGAAACAAATGTACTATTGACTACTTTTATAATTAATTATGTTTTGTCTTCAGAAGAGTTATGTTTTGTCTTCAGAAGAGTTAACTTATGTTTTGTCTTTCAGTAGAGTCGGACATAGATCTGAACCAAGAGTTTGGTCTAGAATTGTGTTAAAAATGCCGGTCTTTTCATTCAATTATTGTATAAAGTGTTTAAATATTTTATTTAGTTTTGTCCGACATTTCAATAAATAATTAAATGATATTTTGAATAAAAAGTTTTCTTTCATTTTTATTTTATTTTGTTTTAAAGAGTTTTAATTGTTTTATTCATTGAATAATTGACGGACGAAATCAAAGGCTTTTTGTGAACACTTTGAGACCAATTTGACGGACACTTCGAGACTGATTGACGGAAACTTTGAATTGGATTCAGTCTGAGCTACACTTTCCCACACAAAGACATTTGCCCCCGACTACAGTAGAGACACGTATTACTAGACATTAAACTACCTTATTTTCTCACTTTAATAATGATCTCAAATTCTTATTACAAATATATGGAATCGCATACAAATCCAGATTCACAAGTAATTTTTCCCGGGTGCTGATTATAAGCCCACACTTTAATTTTAATCGTGGTATTTACGAACTTGTGGGACATGAACTTACGATGGAAGTTCACCGGTTGGTGAGCTATATTAAAATATTTATCATGCTAGAATTGTTTATTAGTCTATAAAAATTAATTGTTGAAAATATTAGCTTCCAATGAGGGGTTAAGGGGTAAAAATGGGTGTCAAAGTTTAGTCTGAAAAGTTGAGTCTGGTTAAATGGTGTTTGATATAACAACCCAGTGTGGCCCAGTGGTAGGACAAGTGACTCAAACCCTACAGGTACCTGGCTCGATCCCTGCTGGCGCTATATTTTTTCTTTAGCGTAATTTAATTGTGAATATCTAATCATGTCATCTAATATGAATAATTATGTTTATGAAGAATTTAAAATCAAGAAAAATGTCTTTCGTTTTTACTTTTTAGTGTTTCGCTTTATGTTATTTTAATTGCTCGAAAACTGAATTTCAATATCAAATAATTAAAAATACAAATCTTTGTTCCAATTATTAATGTTTGACTTTTTAACTACTTTTTGATCTTAAAATCTGATAAATTCGTTATATTTAATAAGTTATTGATTTCAGTGAATTAATAGTGCGTTTACTTTATTAGTATTTTCTTTAACTTAACTTTTAAAGTTTAATACTGAAGTGTTTTGGAAAGTAGACTTTAGAAAAAATTCTAACTTTTGTTACCTGTGTCATTGAGTTGGGTCACATGAAATTTCATAAATTCCATTTGTAGCGCATGCGTAGTTAACATTACTTTCTAAGTAGGGGAAAGTTTTTAAGCAAAGTTTAAATAAAGTATACTTTCCGTAAAGGGGTTATAACAGTGATTTCCTCTTTACCCTAAAAGGCATATTTCTGCTAATTGTGGTTCAATCTCATCGAGTATGGCATCAAAATGATCACTCACTGAGGCTCAATCAACTTTATATATAAAAGGGGATATTTTTACGTTTTTCTCCCACTTTTTCTCGAAGTTTATGGATCTCAGCCATGTTAACCACAAAGTGTTCTCTCTTTGTTTAGATTTTTGTTTTAATTATATTTTAGTAATTAACGAATTTTATGCGTATATTTTTATATTGTGTTTAGTCAGTGAGTCCTCATCTCTAGTGAAAAATTCACGGAAATCCCGCGACCGGTTGTCCACTTATGGCCATTAAAAGATTCGGTTTTTCCTTTGTTTGCCTTTTTTACCTTTTGCACACGGCTTTGTACACGTGGTGCAACACCGCGTCGATTTTGACGCATACGTTATAAGTCATATAATTCTACTGCGCTATCAACGATTGGATGCGCCGGAAGATATTGAAGAGGAAGAGGCAGTTAGCGCGACAACGAATGATCAGAAGAAGACGAGGACTAAACAACCCGACGTCAAACAGCCGAACAAGACTAAGACGAGATCGAGTAAACGGTGGAGGCGTCTCCCTTCCAGCCTCACCACAAACCCCTGTTCATGACGCAGGCGTCCATCAGTACATCATTTTCTATGAGATCCGAACTGCACAGCACAACACGGTTACGAAAGCCAACAAAACTAACATCGACTCACTCATTGACGCACTCAAGTCTTGCGTCGGACCTTCCAGTGCACATCGACGCAACTACAGCCGTGAGTAATATCAGTGCCGCTGACTTGATGGGCAGCATTCGCGACTGCGTTAGGGAAGAACTCACGGCGCACCGACCCTCTGGACTCGCCAACACATTCCCAGCGATGCGTCGCTGCAAACCATCTCTGATTATCTCAGCCAATATAGCTGTCATCTCCAATGACATATCGATAGCTTTCGCAAGAGCGTCCCCTTCCGGGATACGACATACGCCTCTTCTCGCGTCCAACCGCTCTCCAATAATAAGGTACGCATTGAGTTTGAGAGCGACACAGAGATGACGCTCTGAAGATTGCGTCCGCTGAGGACATCACCGACGTCGCCGCAACATCATTACGCTCGCTTATAATAATTAAAGGTATTCACAAATACATCCCCAAAGATGAACTCGTGGGCATTCTTTGCAAATAGAACGCCTGCGTCAGCGCTGCGTCAGAATCACAAGTCAGAGTCTATTTCTACTGCACAAATCGCAACGCGTCTCTTTATACATTTTGGGTTTAAACATTTTGGGTTTAGACATTTTGGGTTTAGACATTTTGGGTTTAGACATTTTGGGTTTAGACATTTTGGGTTTAGACATTTTGGGTTTAAACATTTTGGGTTTAAACATTTTGGGTTTAAACATTTTGGGTTTAAACATTTTAGGTTTAAACATTTTGGGTTTAAACATTTTAGGTTTAAACATTTTAGGTTTAAACATTTTAGGTTTAAACATTTTAGGTTTAAACATTTTGGGTTTAAACATTTTAGGTTTAAACATTTTGGGTTTAAACATTTTGGAGTGCGTATAGAATTGTTAGAGATATTTATTGAATTGTTTGGCATATTTGAGATTCTTAAGGCATCTGTGGTCAAACGCCAAGTAATTTTGAGATTATTTCTTATGGAAAATATCACAAACAATCTACTAAACCTATTTCCATCATTAAAATTCCCCCCTCCCCCTCCCCCTTTTCTATGGATCGGTTTCCGTTTGAGGTTTTCGATATTATATTCATTTATACAAGCTCATATTAGTAATGGTTCATTCAGTTCTTTTTCTGCTTGTTTTATATGACTGCGGAGTTGATCTGTTGATCAATGCTATGGTCGGATCGGTATAATAGTATTTATAGAACAATTCCTAATCTTAGTTGAGATGAGTTTAAAATAATTTGTTTAAAAATAATTCAAATGAGAGAATCAATTGTTTAATTAATTTATTGTTTTATTGATAACAATAATACCAATAATGCAATTAAGTTATGATGAGATATAAAGACATAATGAGAGCATTAAAAATATGGGCCAAACTTCAGACTTAACTTATTGTTGAGACTATTTATTTATTTTTTGTTCCGGTAGTGAATGTAAATAATTTTTGTTCAAAACATAAACAAATACTAAAAATGTTTACAATTATTATAAGATTCGTCGGAAGAGATTTGGCAAACAATAGAATTACAATATTTTTGTCTTAAATACAGACACATTTGGAACTAAATTCAAAAACTATATCAACAAAAGCATTGAACTAAGCATTGGTTAAAATCTCAATGGATTTGTCTGTCAATGAATAGACTGTTAAATAGATATTAATAGTGAACGCAAAGTACAGTAAATAATATACAATTTGTATTTATATATCATATTTATATATACTGTATATCATATATATTATATTCAAATATATAGCACATGTCATGCAATACACTAATTGCAAACTCATTGAAAGCTTGATTTGATATCACTATACGTACATCAGTTATGATTTAACTTAAAAATGATTCAATGATTATATTTTTAGTGCGTTTTGTTTGTATTTCAGATTTAATCGTAATATTTAAGTACATAAGAGTACAAAGTCTTAAACCGAATGTCAAAACTGATAACTCAAACAACACTTAATTCTTTAAATTAAAATTAAAAACAAATTTTCAACACTAGAAGGAAAACGACTTCGACCTCACTGTCAATAACAAGCGTTGGGATGACTCTAATGCTAATTATAATTAAGAGAACATTGATTGCAATAATTGACCTAAAAATATGACCACTTATTCAGACTATATCTCGACTGATCTGTACATTGAGATAATGTCGAGTCATTCCAATCCAATTTACATTAATTACTGTAGTCTTACACTCCCTTTCCTTAACTCTCTTCCTCAGAGACGGCGACTGAAGTTTGTGTTCCGTTCAGAACTGTCTTTACGTCTTCGTTAATATTGACTGTTGTAGTGCTGGCGTCGTTCACGTCCTCCCCATCGTTCCCCACTTCGGTCAGTTGTGCCGAACCGGTTATAGCACTCATAGTTAACGGGAGTCCGGCTTCGGTCAGATTCTGGATGTTTGTCACAACTGTTTGATACATTGACACCGGAATTGTCACCATTCCTGAGACCGGAAATGCTGTTCCAAAGTTAAGACAATTATTAGTTAAACAACTCAATCGAATTAATATTTCCATCAAATCCTCACTGCTTTGAGTTCCGTCCTCTCCGGTCAATATGATCTGTCCGTCGGGACTAATGGTCGCCTCTGCCAGAGAGACAGTTTGTGTTTGGCCGTCGCCGCTCAGGTCAACGTTAACGGTACCGATTTGGGTGACTCTTTCGTGGTCCTGACCCGAGGCGATCTCGGCTAAGGTCTGAACGGCTTGGTTCGCCTCATTCCCAGTGTTTTGTATCTAACATTAAAATTTTCAACATTTATTCAAAATAAGTAAAACAAAGTCAAGTAAACCAACCCTTAATGCGCTAACGGCTCGGACTTGCGCTTGAGTTCCGTCGGGTAATGTGACGACAGCACTGTTGGGGTCCATATGAATGATAGATACCGTGCCGTCGGGATTGTTGATAGTCTGCAACATTGTTGGCGCGTAGTGTGTAATCGGTTGGGCATAAAGAGTCTGACGAATCCAATAGAAATTCAAGAATTAAATCACATTTTTGGCAAATTTAAGACAAATATTAATAATTAATAAAACAATTTATAAATAAATAATAAAAATAAATGCAAAGCAAAATCATAGCATCAAAAGTAACGCAAACACTATTGAACTCAAAATCAAAATAAAATCATTAACAAGTGTTAAATAATTAACAAAATGTTGAACTAATAGTTAAATTTTTCGACTGATGTCTAAATCAAATGGAAGAGCAAATCACGAAAAATGACAACAAATGCGAAAACAAATTCGTGCAATCGGTCAACAACTAAGAGCTTCTCTGGTCTTCAAATGGAATCTATTATCGGACATACATTGACCCCCTGAGCAGCGGCCGCGAGAGTAGCGGTAGTGTCAGCAGTTAATGTGGAAACAGTGGCCACACCGCTAGAGTTGGCCACAACATTGGTTACATTGATGTTGCTATGACTGCTTCGACTTTTCACCTTCTCTTTGGTTTGGCTGTGATTCACATTCTTGTCGTCGTCGTCACTAAACGTCGGCAATAAGTCTTCCCTTCCGTGAAATTTATAGCAATTTATGACAATTTGTCTCAAAGCGTGAGTCCACGAGACCTATGGGTCAGTAAAACCAATTATGAGAACACAAGTCATTAAACAAAAGGTAAATACTTTTTGTTTGTCCTCTTCAGTTCGGGCATCACTCCTGACATTAGCCCAGGGAAGATCTTTCGGCCACCAAAGGGGACGCGTCGATTCTTTACCCCAACCGGGTTTTCCTCTTCCGGTCGAATACTTAAGCATCAACGGAATGAAAGCCCTGAGCTGTGCCTGAGTCATCTTCTCTACCGGTGTTGGGATCCCATCAACGACTAGAGGCGGCAATTCGTGCAGCGATGGGTCCTCTTTCACCTGTGGCGGTGCCTGTTGTGCCAGAGCTGTCTCCAACTCTTGCATTATAAGTGTCCGGCAGTGTCGCACCTGTAGGCACAACACATTAATCCAAACCCAATTATTCGATATACAACTCAATACTCACCACATTTTCGAGAGGACGGGCGCCAAACACTTTGAAATTGTTTTGAGGTTTTCCGGGGGTGACTATTAAGACTACTGCTTGTTGTCCGACACGAGTCGTGTACTCATCGATCGTTGCCTTCAACTTCCTGTTCAATAAACACTTTAATAGTTAACAAAATACTATGCAATTCGAGTGCAGAGGCAGACCAGACCTGAGTAATCGGGTTTGTTGTCGCTTTCGAATGGATGGGTTGGTTTCGAATGAATGAGGTCTCTTCCGTTTCTTAGCGGACACGATGGCAGCCGCGGCCGCAACACCAATAGGACCTAAGGTGCGATTAAATGGGGATTATATTAGTTATGGACAAATGCATGGCTTAAATGGTATCAATGGCTGACCGGCGGCCGCGAGTTGTGCAGTGATGTCGTCGTGAACATCACCCGATAGGAGGTCTGTGTCATCGAAAGAAGCACTTTCTGGAGACGAGGGGTCATCACTGAGATCATCGACATCACCGCCATCTGAATGATTCATCGCCTCCTCTTTCGGTTTCATTAAACCAATTTTGGATTTATTTATTATAACATATATTATCTAAACATCAAACCCAATAAAATTGCCTTAAGTTCTGCTTTTAGTCAATTGTATTCAATCAAACGTCAGATAATATTAGTTATCAATGGATGAATACCTCAATTCAGATTTGCTTTCAATTCATTGTTAATTATAATATCGATAGTTATAATCAGTTTTCAATTGTCCCTGAAATGCATAGAAAGTAAAGAAGTGGTCATTTTGGGACAATTCCTGTGTTTCTTTGTTTTATTCATTATTTATAAATTGCAATAAATGTCCAAATAATAGATTAAATGAGTTTAAAATAAAGTTTTAATTCAATTATAGTATAGTTGCGAGTGTTGTAAGTGTTGTACTCATAGACCATATCGTATGTCATATGAGAATTCATATAAAGGCATAAAACCAGAGAATAATTGTGTTTTGAATGTCATTGAAATTGATATTAATTACGATTAAAACAGAGTTATATTGATATTTGTGTTGATTTTCAATATCTTAAGGGTTTTTATTACAAAAATATAATTAAAGTATATTTCGATTCAATGTTCTATAAAATTGAATGAAATTAGAAAATAGAGAAAGAGATGCGAGCGATGTATATATGTATGTGTGCTGTGGATGGGGTGGAGATCAGAGTCAAGTAATGCCATTAGATATCGATTGACTACAATAATCACTTCCTTTCTCTTTAACCATTGCTTGCATTCAATTAAACACAAAAATACATAAAATAAATATAATTAAAACGATTGGAAAATAAGTTTTGAGACAATAATAGTTTGATTTGAGAGACAAACGCATTATAAAAGTGATGGACAGTAGTATAGAGTAGAGCTAAGAGGCTGTGGAGAGGGATATAGAGCTAAGACAAGGCAGTGGTATTGGTAGTGATGATGGCCTACGCCTTACCAGTGCTTTGAAGGACAAGCACTTAGATTTAGGATCGCTATTAGATTGGGATAAAAGTTATAGAGAAATACAATTAAATGCATTGTCTTATGTGTGTATGTATTGAATGGTATGATTGACGCCGTTATGTGGTCTGTCGTGTATGTCATCGCACATATCGGTTGGCATGTATTGGCAGAGCACAGGCCCAGACATAGCACAACACACACCACATGCCATTTGGAGACTGCGCTAATCAAAGAGCGATCAATTCAAACGAATACCGATTATAAACAGTCCAAACACTCAAAACACTTGATATTAGTCTTAATCACTCATTAAATATCATACAAATGGATCAAAAACATCGAAATCATGTCTTACCTCTCCTCTCCTTCTTCTCAGCGCTCATACAAAATGCAACAAAACGTCAATCCATAAAATGGACGACTCGTCCAAACTGTCCACACCGGCAGAGGGCAGACCTACACCACCAATACTACCATAGCTGAGCCACAACTGCTCACGAACTCACACAACACTCACTTCCAGTAGTTCTCAACAGAGTTTTAGCACTAAAACAATCATTTGTTTAACTAATTTATCTCAAAATATTGTAAAACAATTAATTTGAAGCCTTTTGTTGGTTGTAATACAGCGGAAACGGATGTCTTGTGCTGTTGTACTCTATTTGTTGCTGTGCTTTCACTACTTGTATTGTGTAGTCATAACTACTGCAGACATAACTGTCTGTTACTGTATATTAGTTTATTGATTGGTCGCTAGAATTGGACTTTTGCTCAAAACTCAGTTCAAAACTATTGAACAAAACTTATTAATTAAATATCTTTTAATTAAAATACAAATCTCTAGTGATTTAAATCACTTTTCATTAGTTGTCAATACATTAGTTAATAGTTTGCAAAGTAATCACTACTTTATATGATTTAATATTTTCTAAAAAATTGATTTTCAAGTTTGACATTAGGTTTGCGTTAATTAAAAGTCATTTTATTATAGGATTTGTTGACAAAAGAATCGCTTATTTTCTTAAATGATTTGAGAAAAAGTAAACATAAATGCAATGCAATTGAGATATAAATGATTTATCGATACAAACGAGTGTTAATCAGAAGTAAAGTTCAATTTTGTGTAATATTTTTTTAAACCCTTTAACTCCGCCTCCGATTGAACGCCATTTTGATTGTCGGCTAAAACTGATATTTACTTTGAAATAAGGTTTGAATCGATCGGTAATTATTTGCAAATCTCTTAATCCAATTGATCGACACTTTGGTTGTGAATAACCAGAAGAGCACTAATCGTTGGTTTCTCTCCGACACAACGCAATGGACGTGACGTCACATTCGCAACAGTCCTCAGCAGTGCTCCAATCGGTGGAACTGGAGGTGTCGTCTGCGGGACATTCGGTAGTGATTCACAGGCCGTTTGATCCGATAGAGCATGAGTTGGAGGCCTCGTTCCGTTTGACCCAGTTTTCCGAACTGCGAGGATGAGGGTCTAAAGTCCCTCAGGAGCTGCTCAACCGGCTCTTAGAGGGACTCAAGTCGGTCAACAGCGGTCACGACGGCAACGACGGCCACAACACTCATAACTCGGATCAGAATATCGGCAATCATTCAAATCATTCAACCAATGAATCACATCATCACTACTTTAATCAAGAGATGGGACTCCCGAAGATCGGTAGCAATACAGGAGTGGACGGACAGGGAATGTGACAAAAGGGGAACGAATGCTACAAACATGTGTAACCACTGAGTGCTGATAATCGCATGAATCGATACAGTTTTGCATAACCACTGAATAAATTGAATCAATAGTTATATATTAGTGTTCAGTCGTTACTAATAGTGTTTTATTCGTTCCGTTTATTCCCTTTCCTAAACATTCTTTTATGAATTGATTTGAAATTATATAGAATTTTATTAATTCAATGAATTTAAATATTAAGGCATTGGTATGGACTGTGCTGTCATACCTATAAGACACGGAGGACTTGTGCTCATCCAAACAGTCGATTACTTTTACCCATTAGTAGACGACCCGTATATTATGGTATATTTGTGTTCGTATTTAACTCATTTTAATCAAAAAGACCCGCATTTGATGTCTATTTAGGGAAAGATAACGTGCGCTAACGTATTGAGTGATTTATATGCGATGGGAGTGACTGATTGTGACAATATGTTAATGATATTAGGCGTGAGTCAAAAGATGACCGACAAAGAGAGGGATGTCGTGATTCCCATCATTATGAGAGGCTTTCGGGTAATGCCATCAGTCATTGCCATTGATTTCTATTTATTTTTATTGTAATTCAATTACTGATAGGACTGTGCTTTCGAAGCCGGCACTCAAATAACGGGCGGACAAACCGTACAAAATCCATGGCTTACTATAGGAGGCGTAGCGACAAGTGTTTGTCAGCCGACAGAGTATATTATGTAAGCATTGATTAGTATTGAAGCATTCGATATAACACTTGTATTACAGACCGGACAACGCAGTGGTCGGCGATGTTCTCGTATTGACTAAGCCTTTGGGAACACAGGTTTCGTGTATTGCCTATCAATGGCTCGAACAGTCAGACCGATGGAGTCGAATAAAATTAGTCGTAACTGAAGACGATGTCCGAAAAGCCTACTTGAGGTCAATGGACAGTATGAGTCGTTTGAATAGAATAGGTCTGTCCTCTAGTGTTGACTAATTTAATGGTTGTATTGAATGCTTTCATTGCTCGACACTTATAGCTTCTCGTCTAATGCATAAGTACAACGCGCACGGGGCCACCGATGTGACCGGGTTTGGACTTTTAGGCCACGCCCAGAACTTGGCCAGAGTTCAAAAAAATGAGGTGTCTTTCGTTATACATAACCTTCCAGTCATTGCCAAAATGGCTGCCGTCGCCAAAGCCTGTGGTAATATGTTTGCACTACTGCAGGGCCACTCACCTGAAACGTCCGGTAAGTCCTGTCCAAACATTTATCTATTATACATAGCATTTGCTAATATTGTTAATCGGCGGCACAGGAGGTCTCTTAATATGTTTGCCTCGAGAACAAGCGGCCGCTTATTGTAAGGACATTGAGAAACAAGAGGGATATCAGGCCTGGATTATTGGGATCGTAGAGAAGGGCAACAGAACCGCAAGAATTATAGACAAACCCAGAGTTATCGAAGTGCCTGCAAAGGAAAAGGACGGAGAGCTTTGGTAACAAAAAGTATATATAATTTATAACATTTTCACACATTATTTCATCAAATGATTGACCGCTTTGTCCATAAATTCTCAATTCGTTGTTTATATGATTTAATGATTTTCAAGTGATAGCCCTCTGTCTTGAGGTTCACTCGAAATGATGTCCACTTATGGACACGAATTGTAAAAACCCTTTTATCGTTTTGATAATAAATTTCATTATATTTACTATATTTTTAAAAATATTGTTTTATTTCACATTTGAACTGCCATTAGTGGACAGTCCTGTCGACTGCAGTCATAGGATATATCGATTCGTTTATTACAAAAATTACAACTTTTAGTGCTATATATCTCTGTGTGTTTAGGCTGTAGAGGAAGTCCTGTGTCTTTCCATACATTAACCATATCGTCCACAAATGTGTCTATCATTTGTCTGGTATGGAAAGGTGTCGGCGCTATTCGGAGTCTTTCCTGACCCTTAGCCACAGTCGGATAATTGATTGCCTGAACGTAATGACCAAATCTGGAGAGCATTTCATTACTAATCCACGAACACATCCATGGATTACCAACGAGTATAGGTATGATATGACTGGCGCTATCCATCTGTGGCAGTCCAGCCCCACTCAGTGCCGATTTCATATACGCCACATTCGACTGGTGTCTACTTCTGAGTCTCTTTCCCTCTTCACTCTTCAGAATCTATTAATAAAAACACTTTTAATACAAAAAGCATTCAATAGATTGCGAATGAATACTAATTACCCGAACTGAGGTCAGGGCTCCCTTCAGTACAGTGGGAGGCAATGATGTCGTGAATATAAACCCGGCCGCATAACTGCGAATCATATCCACCAATGGACCTGTGCTCGCTATATATCCGCCCACATTTCCAAATGCTTTTCCTTTAAAATTCATAAATAAATTATAATTTCTTTCATTCAAATATTTTTCTATTTACCTAAAGTTCCCGAAACGATATCTATTTTATCCATCAGTCCATCCCTCTCTGCAACCCCTGCACCACTACCTCCATAAAGTCCCACCGCATGGACTTCATCGACAAAAGTAATTGCATTATATTCGTGAGCGATGTCGCAGAGCTTCTCTATAGGACTTATTGCACCTATACGTCAATAATTTAATGAATTTATTACAAATAATCAAATTCTATATCAAATGCAAAAATAACAAAATTATGCTAAACATTATTAATAAACTTATTAATAAACGTGCATTTTTTACAATTTATGAGTTCAAAACCAATTTTTTATGAGAAAAATATGTAGTATTGAATGCAACTTTTCAGAACATATTATCATTTACACTAATTTTTGTGAAAAAAAGGTCAAATTCTTTTAATTTCCTTGAAAATTCTGCGCCATCACAATACTCCCTCCCTGAAACCCTGAGGCTTTTAAGCTCACGTATCCCTGACTTACAAATAAGTCAATCAGAGGGTTAATTCTAATCTATTTCTCTTTGAATTCAGGCTTAAGAACTAAGATATTGGTGATTCTCTTGTCCCCTGAACAAATTAAAATTATGATTGCCAAACTCGTATTTTAAAAACAGTGTGTTTTGTAACTATAAGATAGAGAATTAAGAAAATTTTTTTTGGCTTTTCTCCAATTTTTGCTAGGGGGAGGTATTCTGGGCAGATCCCCTTTCACATCCCTGTTTTTTGTGCCCATAATTAGTTGTAGACACACTATTATATTTTATCAAGTCTCAAATCGTAATCAATTATAGAAGATCTTCTCAACTCTACTATAAGGGTAATTACCAGCACAGTTTTTATAAATATATCATAATTTTTTGCAATAGATTGAAACGCAGTAATAAATTTGTAATTCAAGAGGCTTTTGATAATAAAAAATTTTTTGTCCGATTAAAGTTACAATATACAACCTTCCAGATTTTAAAGTGGACACCATATACAGACTTTTCTCAAGTGTCCATATACTTATTATCAAGTATACTTACAATCAATAATGTTTAATTTCTCAATAATTTTTTAAATAGAGTATTTAAGGTTTAGTCATTTAAAAATCCTGGATGGAAGGGAATTAACATTTTTTGAACCTTTCCTATCATGGATTAGGTCCAATTATGAAATCAGAGTAAAATTTCAATTCAGATCAGTACATAAATTTTCTGGAAAATAAATTATTTTCCTGAGGGGAGGAAATATATCCTGATTCACACTTTTATATCCTACATGATAACTTACTTATTCACACTAGTTATAAAACAGGCTTATTTAGAGGCTAAACTCGGTTTTAGGAGAGTTATTGAACACCCGCTTATTCGCCTGACCTGAATCCTATAGAAAACCTATTTATGATACTCAAACATAAATGCAAATCTATTCATACACTTAAAATGGAACTAATGTTCGTAGAACTATGCCAAAAATGGGATATCAATGATAAAGATATTCAATTAATTCATAAAATGGATGAAAAAACAATATAATAATGTAATTGCTAATTCCGATGGAATTACCAAATATTAAATACTGTATTAATAAATTATTGAGAAATAAAACATTATTGATTATAAGTATATGGACAAATGAGAAAAGGCTGTATATGGTGTCCACTTTAAAATCTGGAAGGCTGTATTAAAGGTTTAGAATAATTGTGTTCTTGAAATGGAGTTCAATTAGACTTGAAGTGGAATCAAGAGTAAATTAAAATATTCTTATTTTCTAATAAGAAATAACCAGGTTTTCCTAATCAATGCCTTATTTAATTACGATTTTGTCCTAATTTTGTTACAATAATTTGATTGAAGTGCTCAGTGAATTCACATTTACATAACACTTAACTGTTGACAAATATCGACTCACACCAAACTACAGTCAATTATAAGAAGTTTTGCAATAATATAGTGTTTAAATCATATCAATTAATATTTAGATAATTATTTTTTAGGTTCGCATGAATCAGGGGTTGCCAAAGAAGGTATAGCCTAAATACTCCCTCTGAGTTTTGCAACTT
>JAQFXN010001150.1:0-16427 GCA_034693365.1 Liacarus xylariae
AATATTCGAATTCCCCGTAAAATTCTACGTTACTTTCATATATTACATTATATATTTGAATTTTTGGTATTTCGGGTGGTACTGGTGAGGGTTTATTCACTTTCATATAAATTTCACTAAATTTGACTAGCTATAAAATCTAACCAGAAATCCGATTTTAATAATTCTTTTTTATATGAAACAATAGTCCTTCCTCTACAAATCTGTTTTGACATTATCACGCTATCATTATTAGTTTAGACAGTGATCTAGGGTGTTTAGTTTGCCCTTGTATTCAATATGGCACGTGATCAAAATTAATCGGTCTGGGGTGTATAAAAAAATATGGAGATAGTACTTCATATACTTTTTACAGAATTGAATTACCTTGTACCATTCGAAAGTTATTAAGAAACTCCGACGGACAGAATTAATTGACTGCCTCTTTACTTTGTCGGTCAGATAAAAATTTAAAACTCATATTCGGTGCGACCGAGAAATTTTACTAAATAAATTAAAATCGGCCTTCAAATTCGGCCAGAATAAAATCGGAAGTGAAATCGGAAGTCATTCAATTTGAATGCTTTGGATAAGAGCACTGGGCTTAATAAATACTACTCCTATTAAACCACCTAGATTTGTATCAAATTCCACAGTTGCTCCACTAATTTGTCCCAAGTTAGTAGTGTCGGTATGTAATGCCGTGTAGTTATTGCCCGATTGAAAGCCTGTTAACCCATTTGTCAAAATTATTTCCACCGTTTTGTCAGCATTTAATGTAATTTTCAGTTGCCCTACCCCTTCAGATTTAGTTCAAACATAAGTAGTATTGTGACAATAAAACACTAATCAACTAAATTTTAGTTTATAGATTTCATGGGTCGCCAAGGAGGTGGCCATGGGTAGCCTTAGAACCTCATGAGTTTGCGATTTTGCAAAATATTACTCCTTTGACTTTTGGTGTTATTTTTATCTAACATTTTTCATATTTTAGCATTTGGTATATTGCCTTGAATTTTTGAAAGATTTTCTCAAAATATCCCTTCTATACCCCAATGAGTGGGCCTACCTTGGCGATTCCTGATATATTAACAATTAACAAAAATAATAGTAAGGGATTTGTAGACATTATAGAGAACAACAATATTAATTCTTTAATTCTGTTTAATAAAGTCTATTCACTATTGTATAACGAGATTATATTACATATAATTACCACAATCTGGTAGTGAAACAAACAATACGGTTGCGAACCACTGGTCCGGAGATAGAGATTGTTTGGAGATGTGTTGAAACCATTGCCTCTATTGCTTGCATTGAACCAGAACTTCGGATTGAACTCTAATGGTTTACATTTCTCACCATTAGTGCCACAATCGGCACAATTGCCGTCAATAAACTGGTCATAACTGTCGCACTCGTATGCAATCAATTGGCAACTGTTCTCAGACCTCAAGTTTCTATCGGCGATCACATAATCAAGAACTCTTAGATGACTGCACCCAATCTGAAGTACTTGTGCTAATTTGGAATAAATGATAAGCAAAACTGTATTTAATAATTGAATACATTTTGAAGTAATAAAGAAATCATTAAAAAAATTCCCATTCCTTACAATTAATGTTTGGTCCAGTGATTGATTTTTGTAACTTTGCTAAAGTTTTATTTGATATCTGTTCACAACCTGGTTGTCCCGTACCTAATATTTTAAATGTTAACGTAATTTATAGTTTGCTTAAACTAAATTTATTATTTAAAAATATCAATTATTTAAACTCAATTTAGTATATCATAAATTGAGCAATTTAATATTTAATTTTGTCATATTCTAACCTCCGTTTGGTCTGAAATCATAATGGCCAAGTGGATCAGCGAGAGATATAAGTCCAAAGAGTTGTATAAATTCCAAAGGAGCTTGGTTATCTTGAAATGAAATTTATTTGTTGCTTTTAAACTCTTAGTGTTCACTTGATTAACTTGATAGATTGTACATAAATTATATAGGATAGCTTAATGGATTAGATTTCATTGGTAGATTAGTGAAATTTATTCATTAATACATTAATATTAAGTATTTTCAGAACTAAAATCATTTTAATGCAGAGGCAGCCAAAGGGGGTATAACTAATTTTTAAAAAATAAACTATTAATGTAAGTGTAATGCTAACTTTGTGTAATCAAAGTTTGAGAAAATCGTGATAAACTTTTTAATAATTAGAATAAAAATTTTGCTGTTTTTTGCGAAAATAATTGTACAATTCGTGAGAATATTTTCGCATTAGTTATTATAACAATTGATCAGAATATATTAGCTTATTATTTTCTGATAGCCTAATAATAATTCATCATGCTAATTAATGGTCATTTTACAAAAAAAATTGATGATTAATTTGTTGTATTTCTATAAATTTTACCGAATTTAAGAACTCCAGCGCCTGTATGTGTGATAACCACAAGACGGGCGTCTGTTTTCGCGAGTCTAGTGTTGGTGTCATTCATGAGGAATCCGAGTGCCGCCGGATCTAAACCAGAGATATATCCCATCTTTTCATTAGACGTAAAGTTCTTTCCGGCGAATCCCATCACATGTGCGCCTAAACTATGTCCGACTAGATGTACGTTTTCTGGTCTAATGGCAAACACATGCATAAGACGTCTGATATAAAAGGCAACAATAGAACCAACTATTTGTGTATTGAATGCTGCGTTAAAATATTCGAGACTATTGGCCGCTTTAGACCAATCGACAATCACTACATTGTAATCGAAGTCCAGGAAATAATTTTTCGTATTCTGTAATAAACTTAAATTCAATTATAGGATATTAATGCAATGATAGGGTTTTGTTTCGGAATAGTTTTGTATCAATAATCTAAAAAAGTTTTTGGGATTAATTTACTGACTGACCATATAGTCAGGGAGAACAGGGTGAATTTTATAAAACTACCATCACCCTTTTTGCACGGCTAATAGATCATACTTTTAGTGTTTGGTTTAATGTCATTTAATCTGTGACCGACAGACAAATATACGTTTGAAATAAAAGTTTAGTCATTCGCAGAAACTCTTTATAACAAAATTTTTATTTCAATTTATTTGATATGAAAATGAGTTGTCGGTCACAGATATCAAATATAATAACATTAAAAGTTTGATCTATAGAGAAGAGCGATAATAGATTTATATGTTTAGATAATATCAATGATGTCATTGAGACAAGAATGAGAATATTCTCTATAAAACAAAATTGGCATTCAAAAAAGCTATGTGCCAACAGATTCCCATTTCAGTGAGACCTGGTCACTTTTTCAATTGCCATTTTCATACCTCCATCCAAATTGATCGCATAAAACCACCTTTATATCCATGCGCTATGAAAACTGTGGTTCGGTTTGAGGAGAAATTGGATGCTTTAATCGCATCATTCGTTGAATTATAACGCAATGCTTGGATAGTATTTGATTGATTAGTAAACATATAAAATGTGACATTCATTGAGTCCGGACTTAATGGCGAAATAGACAACAATTGTTTGAGTGATAGCGCAGAATTCAAAACACTGACAGTTGTTTGTGTCGTTAGAATTCGTTGTATAAAATTTTCACTCGAAAAGCAGCCAATCAGTGGAAAACATGATTGATTTGCACCAATTAATTTGATCAGGAACTTTTTAAATAAATTCAAAACTACATTGGTGAAAAATCGATCCATTTGGACCTATTCTTGTATTAAGACTATTGGTTTTTTTGGCAATATCTTTGAAATATTGAAAACTCTTTGAATAAAAGTTCCAATGATATCAAGTTTTGGTTAAGGACTAAACATCGAAAGACAAATAAAATCGAAAAATTATATACTGTTGAAAATATTTCAAAATTAATTCTAACTATTTTTAATGAGTATATCAAATATGGCTTTTGTTAGTTTAATTTTTAAAGCTATTTTTCTTATACAGGCATAACCTAAATACCTCCTCTAATTTTGAATCCAAGGTAATATTTTTAGTTTTTTATTTTTTAATACTCCCTCTTACCTTGTATAATTTTAATTTTTAAAAAATATTAAACAGTATTTTTTCCTGGTTTTGTCCGTAGACGCTATTGTTCTCATTGTTGAATTGTCCAACAATGAATTGTCTTGGACTGAATCGTCCTACGATAAATTGTCATGCTACCTCTCAATGATTTTCAAAATTAGATATTTTAATAGAATTTTTCATAGGACATTCTAGCAAATTTACATATACCCAGATTTTTCATTCTAATTAATAAATTCATTAATAGTATGTTAAATTAAATGTTGTTTAAACTAATAAAATCGATAAAAATAACATACGGTTTATTTGATTGAATCGGATTCACAACAAATGGTTATAAAATAAAAATCAATTTAATTTATTTTTCATTGAAAATAATTTATTTTTAGAAAAATGACAACAACTCTATCGCTGTTAAGAACTAAAGAGGAATTCAATGAATTGAAAATACGTTTAGTGTTTGATAAGAGAGTGGACTTACATCCGGACTCTCAATGGGTGACCAAAGAGTACACCCAATGGTCTCAAAGTTTTGCCGATTATAACCAGAGATACACTGAAATGAATGCATTATATATGGGTTTTGTATGGACTCAAAGAATATCGAGAGAACGGGCACTAAATATGGCCAAAGTTCTTAATTTCTATTTCTATTTGGATATCTATGAGGACAGGGCTCGCAGTGAGAGATCAGTGAAAATAATGTAGGAATTGATGAATAAATTACTAATGGCTTTACACAGTGGCCAATGCGAACCGGAGTTCATATTAGGTATAAAAGTAAAATAAACATTGAAAACTTTTATGTTGGGTCAAAAGTTTACGTCACAACCCTGAATCCCCTTCCCCCAATAACATACCTGGCCAAAACATTGTAACAAGAATTGTATTGTTCTCTGAATCAAACTATAATAAAATCTCAAATTAACTTTAATGCCCTTTAAATATATTCACACTTTACTAAAGTGTACTGAAGTGATACAGTTTAATAAAGTAATGCAGAGAAAAGCTACTTGTTTAACTTAAAATCGACATTAATGCGAATTAATTGATAATAAATCCGTATAATTTTTAGAGTTAAGTGTGAAAAGTGTAAAATAAATCTTTATCAAGATCCTAATTTATAAGGATTTATGGGTTAAAATATTGCCTGTGATTATTGTCATTATAAACCTGAATTCTTTAACTCTGCTTTCGAAGTAAAAAGAGTATATAGATTAGTATGCATATCACTACCCCACCGCCGCCCCTCCCTACCAACCTATCACCCACTACTTCTTTGGTATTAACGACTTGATTACCGCTGCCCCTCTTTACCACTCTTCCATCAGAAATATGTTTTTACAGATGTTTTTATATTTGAGTAATCTGTGAACGACACCTAATTTTGGGTTTGAAAAGAAACCTGAGTAATTGATAGAAACAAAATTTTATTTTAAAATTATTTGATATTGAGATTAAGCTCTCGGTCACAAATATTCAAATGTAAAAAACATTAAGCTAATATACTAAGAAATAGTCAGGTATGCATGCAGAAATAAATTGTTACGAGTTTATATCCAAATGCTACAATCATTACAAAAATTCAATTTTTAAAATGTTTTAATGAAATTTCTTATTTTTAAACTAATAGATGGTAATCTTGTACAAAAAATAAGTAAAAATTCGATATAAAATAGAGTAAAAAGCGAAATAAATAACAAAAATTGGAGAAGCTCTAAATTTTTGGCTGATTTTTAAAAAACTAATTTAAATGTATAAAATCAAATACGTCTTCGAAAAGTGAAGGCTATTGTCCAGAATAATAGAGCGGATGAGATATTGAAAACAAACAAAACAATATTGTGTCCGTATTTCCTTTGGAACCAATTATCCACTTCTGTTTCATCGAATTTAAAACGAGTGCTGTTTTTCAAGAGTTCAAAATTCCTCTCGTAATACATTTTGATTGTACAGCTCTGGACCACTGACTTGAAGGAGCCGTAAAGCATAACAAACCCGAATATTACAATCAAAGATACGATCTGTTCATTTGAAATAAGACAATGAATAATAACTCATTATTAATAAGAAAAAACAATCTTGAATTACATTAAATGAACAAAAAGAAAAGAATTGATTGAATTAAATATAAGAAAATCTTTAATTTGAAATTTATTCAAATTATTAAATAATATTTTTTTTCTATTTTCTAATAAATTATATTTTGAACAAAAAAAAGAAAGAAATATAATATATCTGATGGTTAAGACATACGCTATAGAAAGTGCATTTCCTGTTGTAAAGTTTTTCTGCGATATTAAAAAAGCTCAGACAACAGACTATTGAGCCAACAATTGTTCCGATAATTTGTATGTATTCTAATTGATTGAAATCTTGTTCGACACAACTTCTTGTAATTAATACGAAATACGAGGCAAAAGAAATCAACTGTAAATGCAATTAAGTTTTGTTTTATTAATGCGATTATCTTAATATAAAGTATAGTAAGAATACCAGACATAAGGGGAAAAGGTTAATTTTAATATGATTACATCTATAACTAATGTTTTTTCAATGAAAGTACAGTAGTCTCAAGTCTGAGACTCATTGTTATCAGATTTTCAATTGATTTTATTGATTGATTTAACTAATTATGAATTCAAGTTCAATGAAATTCATATTGTTGTAAATTCATTGACAAATAAATAAATACGATTCCAATGAAAATCAATACTTATTGAAAATCTTTCCGATATATCAATACAAAGTATAGTAAATGCCTGTACTGTACTCTGCAATGTCATAATGATTATGAAAAGTTAATAACTTTCTTTAAAGTTTTTAATGAACTTCTTTTATAACTTTAAATTAAACTTGAAGTTTGGAAACTTATATAATACAATACCTACAATATAATGTATTAAACTTCTTATACCTTAATTATTAGTGTTTGAAATATAAATAATTAAATGTCTACATATATCTGGTATTGAATTTATTTGTTTTTGATTACTTCCATTGATTACTAATGTCTGGCTTTCATTGAGTGTTAAAAGGATAGGAAAAGTGTTGTATTGCTTACGGCGACCCATAATCCGAAAAATCCATAATAGTTGAGATGTTTGTTTTGCGGCATTACTTATTCAACATTGAACTGAAAAATAAATTATTAGTTTTGAAACACTTGTTATCGTCGAAAGAAAGATAATTTGGAAATAAAAACTAACAATATTTAGAAGAAAGAACTTTTGAACAATATTTTTGCACAATTCTTCTGTTATTCAAATCTATTTAACAGGCATTCAATACAACATAACATGAGATCAGCTCTAAATCCATTTTAAGTATCGCTTGAATTAATGTTATAAATGCGTTGTCTTTAAAGAAAAACTTTCAAACAATTTATGATAACTTTTTTAAGCGCACAATGAATTTGGTGTGAAGACTAAAATCAAGTGAAGCAAAGTATTTATGCGCACATTTAATAATTATGACAAATGAAATAATTATCAATATGAAGTGTAAAATATTAAAAATAAAACTTTTCTTTTATTTCATTTGAAAATTTAATTTCTCACGTCTTTTAACTGTTATATTAGAGAACAGACACTTAATAACTGTTACTATAACTAAAATAGTCGAGTCCTTCGAAAATATCTTCGGCAGACCTTCAAAGTTTGAAACTGCACTCTAAGAAACAATAATTAGGGCAGTCCTGTCTGCCAAGGTATGCGTAACTGGTACGCCAACTGTATGTGTGAGTTAGGCCACACAATCACAACCACATCCAAACGCTATAATAGTTAATTACACTTTCCACTGATCTTCAGAATTAATTGTCAGTTTTGTTCTGACGTTAAATGTAATTACTTTCGAATAAGAAATGATGCAAAGCATAGGAATAAACAATAAAATATTAATTTTTATTATTTACAAACAAAAATATAATATCTTAAGACTCTAATGGAATTTATTGACGCATTTTGTGCACTGAATTAAAACATTTTCCTTTCGCCTTATTTTAAAATATCTATTTATAAAATGATTTTCATTGAAGTATAAGAATTATTCTTATTTTAGATATAATTTATATTCCAATTAACTTTAAATCTTATATTAATTTAAGAACAGCAAAAATATTTTAATACATTTCAGAAGTTTTTTCTTTTTTTTAAAAAAAAGAAGTAAAAGTTTTTTTTTAAGAAAAGAAATAAAACATTGAATCTTCAATGGAGTCAATGATTTTAATTAAAATAATTTATTTTAGAAATGGTATTGAATTTTAGTGAAGAAGAAAGTTTTGATGTATTTTCATCGAATCATTAGAAAGAATATAAATTGTTTATTAATTTTTTGATCTTTTCTAAGACTTTTAATTTATTGATAGCATTACTTACTTTTAAATTCTTATCAGTTTTTTTCGGAGACGAGTTTTAGAAGTAATGAAAAACTTTTCAATGATAAGAGTATATCTTAAGTATTATTATTTTTCAAATGTTTCTGGTCTTCACTGAACAATATTATACACGTTATCATCAAAAGAGGCCTTTGATCTCTAAAATAATTAAAGTTTTATACACAGATAGGGTTAGGGTTAAACACTTTTGCTATTAAGTTTGAAAAATAGGTCAAACAGGGCATCGAATGGACAGACACATGTGAGTGAGAGAGCACAGGTGGCTAAAACTGGACGTTACACGCCTTGCTATTTATGATCATAAGATGAAGTTTTTATCTTTACTTCTAATCTGTGATAAAACGAGCGCTTATTTAAAGACAAGTTTTTAAGTTTTGCCAAACATTTGTCATTGAATTTCTATCCAAATATCAGAAAAAGTTTTAATTTATTATTTCAAACATATTCTTGGATTTCAAAATACTTTTTCATCGATTTATATTAAGATTTCGTTTTTTGTGTCTCAATTCAAATAAGAAGAAGAGTTTCTAATCGATAGAAATCGATGAAAATGTTTTATAAAGTGATTGTGATTGTGCTTTCAATGTTTGTGAGAATTCATGTTTCGATTATTAATACAATTCTTGTCATAATATTTGGCAATAAATATAAAGTGTTTAAACAGAAAGTGTTGGACGTCTTTGTCTTTGCATCAAAACTGGTATCGAATGAAGAGTCGAAAAGAGAGAACTCGTTTAACCACAAGTATATGCTTTTGGAGCGAAACGATGAGAAAGTGATTGCTTTACAAAACCAAATCGTTTCACTTCAAAGACAGCTTAAAGACATGGAGACTCAGCTCAATAAATCATTCCCAGAACAACCGCCCCTTTCCAAGGCCATACCTTCACCACCGCCTCCCCCAACGTCTGCAATACCGCCGCCTCCACCACCCCCTCCCCTAACGTCAACAGCACCGGCGCCGACACTGAATTCAAAAGGCGAAACACAAAAAGTGATTTTAAAAGCGACTCGAGTTCTGCCACCGAATGATGTCATCTCTCATGTGTTGGAAACCAAACGAATTAAGCCCTCGTCAGTGGACTTAATGAAGCGAAAGGGACAGCTCAGGTCCACTACCATTCGCCGAAGTCCTGGTGGAACCCCTTTGACGCACTGGAAGGCACACGACATCGACATATCTTCGCCCGAAGACGACGCCATCGCAACTGTTATGAAGAAAGCATTGAAAAGAAAGTTCAAGAATATGCGTCCATTCAGTCCTCCCTCTCCTATAGAGCGATCTCAAGACGATTGCGATTTTAGCTTTTAGTCATACCATTTATAATGCCTTTGATCTCGTTTTTTACTATTTATTTATTTATTTGATTTCATTTATCTGTAATGACTTTTTCGTCGATTTAGTCGTTTAATTGGTTTTAAAAATATTTTTAGCGATATTTCTATTAATCGATTCAAACTCTAATTTTAAATCTTTAAAAAGTTTTTCTTAACTTAAATTAGATTCAGTTTTAATTTACTTTTAGTTGAAGTAAAACATTAAAAATTGTATTAAAAGATGTGAAGCAATAAGTTTTAGTCACAGAAGATGTCTTAATTGGCCATTCATTGATTGAATTAGACCTAAACCAATGTCACCCCCGGACACTTATTGCACACATATAGACGTAATTACTGTATAAATATATTGCAAAATAAATTGATTATTATTTGACGTATTGTTTGAATGACTTTTTGTTTACATTAAATGAATGCAAAATAATAATTGAATTCAATTTTGTCTTTAAATAAATTGTTTAATAATTAATCGGATTTATTGGTGGAGATGTCGGCGAAGAACTTGAGAGATGTGATGCACTCGAGTAATGTGCTTATGAACCCCTTCACCCGTGCCATTTGCATTGGGACAGCGATATACGTCGTGTATTTGGCTGTGAGTCCAACCAAACCCGTGACGCGAATGACTCCTTACTATTCGGAGTACCGGAAGGCCAAAGGACTGCCAGACATACCTGTAAAACACCCGGCGTTTGTGGTCAAAGAGCAGAGGATTATGTCGGCCGAAGAGGTGGCAGAATTGAACGCCACAGGAATGACTCGTTAATTGTTTTGATTGGAAATTAGATATGATTTTAGACAAAAAATTGTAGATTTAGTCAATAAATGATATGCTTTTAAATAAATTGTTAACTTTTTATTATTATTTGATTACATCTAATACTTTATATGCAGTCAAAGGCTTACAAATCATACAAATGTTAAGTCCCTTTGAGAAAAAAATTACATTAAATTTAGTAATAGTCAGTTCTCGTTTTGAGACCCCATGGTTTTCATCCCTCTCTTTATTTCATCCCTCATTCTCCGGACCCAAACCCATCCACTATTGACTATAATGTATTTTATACCTCGTTTTTGGACTCTATTTTTGAAACCATTTCAATGCAAAACAATATTAAACATCACTTATTTTCGTCCCTCAAAAAAGAGTACAATTATTAAAAAATTATTTTCATCTCCGCTTTCGAAGAATTATTAGATAAAATATTGGGGTTAAGCCTTCACCCCTCCCAAACACTCTAGACATTTAGCTAATGGTAATTTTTATTTTTATTTTACGCTTACTTCCACTTTGAAATATTCACATTAGGCTCCATATGATATCCCCTGAGTTTTGAGCAAATGTCTCAAAATGCTCTTGAAGCTTCTTTCTAATCTCGGCTGAGCTTGGCTTACGTGGTATAAATAGTTGTAAAATTGGACCAAAAATAGATCTCTAAATTTAAAAAAGGTTAATTATACAATTTGTGAGATTCAACTATACGAAGAGATTCTGAAATTTAAGCATGAATGCGGAAGGGGGAGTCCAACCAGAAATATCACATACAGGTACGAGGAAAGGACAGAATTTCAGGAAGAGTATTTTTGTTTGGTGAGCCAAGGTAGGTATTTTGAACTTTGACGTTGCAAATATTGCCGAATTTATGGTAGGGCATCCAGGGTGTGTTTCGCAATCTCTAAATTCTTTAAAAATTTAATTAAAAATGACGTAATTTAACAGAATTTCAACTAATTCTATAAGAATTTAATAGAATTTGATATAAATTAATCAAATTATGATGAATTATGTAAGAATTTAACTGAATTTGACCCAAATTTAGTAATAATTTGACAAAATTCTCTTATTTTTATGAATTTAGCCAGAATTTTACAAAATATTCCGAAAACGGTGCCCTTGGCGCTATTTTTCCAACTCGCTATGAGGGGTACGTCGCAGCCGAACAAAGAGGTATAGCTAAAATGACAAGGGAATATTCCGGGTTGGACTCCTCTTTCCCCATCCCTGATCAAATAGCCCCTAATGTTTTGGCTAGGGATGGGCATGGGGGTATAGCTAAAATGATAAGGGAATATTCCGATTTGGACTCCTCTTTCCCCATCCCTGATCAAATAGCCCCTAATGTTTTGGCTAGGGATGGGAAATGGGGGTATAGCTAAAATACTCCCTGTTTCCGAAAAATGACCAAAATCTTCCGCCCTGAGGTGAAGACAAGGATCCCTCCTATAAATTTTGAGAAAATGGCGCCCAAGTCCTCGTTTTTGATGAATATTCTCTGATATTCTGTCTAAATTCTTAGATACACAGCAGAATTTTAACAAATTCTTGCTGAATTTAGTCAAATTCTGTTAGATTCTTACAGAATTCATTGTAATTTGCCTCAATTCTGTCAAATTCTGTTAAATTACTTCATATTTAATTAAATTCTGCAAGAATTTGGCGGTTGAAAAATACCACACCTGTGATTTTGAGGCTCTTATTAGTACCCTATACCACCCCTGACCGATTTGATAGGTTATTACTACCGATATTTCCGAACTCTAATCATGATTATAATGAATATTTCTTAGATTATAGAAATGGTTTATGTGTTGGACCTTGCATTGGACCAGGTTTAACTTTACATAAAAATACGACAGTTTATTGATATTTATATTAATATTAACTGATTTTTGAAGCTTTGAAGTCTGGTATTATACCAAAACCCAAAATATGAAAAATGCAAAGGGGGAGTGAGTATGATAAATATAAAAAAGCATTTTGGCCGCGGAGCAAAAAAGTCAGAGGACATTTTGCAAAATTTTCGAGACAGGGGAGCATTTATGCTATACTTTCTCCTAGCGAACCCTGGTTTTCATCTATGGTATATTGGCGTCCCGTTATTAAGAATGATTGAATTCGTTTAAAATGTACTGAAAATTTCATAAATACTGTTTTCATAAGAATAATAACAACAAATAGTTTAGTGAAAGTGAAATAGAAATTAAGATTAAATTAACAGAATTTTGAATTTTTGATGCATTACACCAATGATTAATTAGGAGAGAGAGGCTCTGATTCCAAAACGTTAGCGCCGAGTCTTCGCATCTATTTTTCATAGCACTGTATAAACAATCTCTAAAAATAGTCAATGGATTGCAGGCTTCGATACCGACTTCGAAGCGAAACATTTTTGGCACAATTAAAGGCCATTTTAGATAATTTTTTGGATTGAATTTGTTTTCTTTGCAATCAATTGTTTTACGAGTTGTTTCAATACAATAGCCGTTTTCAATCAATTGTTTAATACCATTCTTATCATTAGCACAGAGTTCTTCAAAAATGGCATCAATTGTTTTGACGACACGCTTCAGATGTGAAAAGTTTAGATAAGACACACATTTATTCAAATAGCTCTCATAGCAAAGTCTTAATTCTGATAATTGTTGGCACATGTCGTTCAGTTCTCTTTGGTCTAAAACTATTTGACCACTTCGTTGACTATAAGGAGATTTTCTAATCAGATCTTCAATCGTAGAAAAATCTCTTTCCAGATATGTGTGAAGACAGGAATGCATTCCTCTGTCATATCGATCACAAGTTTGAACAAATGAAACACAAATATTAAATAAAATCAAAGCAATTGATTGATAATAGTTTATTGAATAAAACATTATATAATAACTTATTATTAACGAAAATTAAAATCTTAATTGTGTTTAACACATAATTTAGTTATAAATAGTGTGAAATTTATGTCGATTTTCTCAACTCTAACATAACGAATGAATTTTTCAAATTCTTTATCTATAATTAGATCAAAGCTAACACTAAATATAACTCTAAATGACATCCTTAGCTTTATAACACTGGATAAAAAAAGAAACGGCAGTATTACCACATAAGTTAGTTAAACATTACAAGTGTTGTTACGATTATTATTACTCAACATTTCCGCTAACAATAAATTCATTATTTTCATTTGAATTGAAATAGCCCCTTTTAGTAATACTACTCGTAAGCTTATTATCAATGTCAAATTACAAAGTCAATTGTGTCTGAAATCCGCATATTTAATTTAGCTAAACTCCTATATAAGAGGTAATATATAGTAGATTTTCAATAGAGTATAAATAAATTTTTAATCCGGTAATTGGTATCAAAATATAAAGAAATTTTAAAGAATTCATTAAAAGATGTCATTTAAACGATTCATCAAAAAATAATGGAAACAAAAACATAAATTCTTTTAACTCAATTGTCTAATCGTTACAGTTTTGAGCGTAAAAAACAAAAGATCAGCAAAATTAAAGCGCCTCTCAAACTCCAAACTTCGACACATCTCGATTTGTTCTGTCCTCCATTCACTTCTTGTGGCTCTAAATCAATTTGAACTCTTTCATCATTTTCATCGTCTACATTACGAATCGGTAGGTCTGGCATATAAAGAGAGTCTTCAATACTTGCTTTGATATTCACAAGAAATTGCTTTAAACTGCCGTTCGATAACAATTCAAATTCAATTTTTTCAAGCGATTTATAAACCAAATGATCCGGATATCTAGATTTTGCAATTGATTTTAGTTTTCGTAAGAGTTTAGATATTTTTTCAACTTTTAATTCAAATTTCATATAGTTTTCTTTCCTGCTTTGTTCGAATTCTTCCTGTGCTCTCTCTATGTTTTTCTGAATAAATGCATATAATTTAAAGGACTGAATAGAGTGTCGCATAAAATCCTTTTCGGATCGGAATCTGAAATGAATGAAACAGAATATAGTCCCACAAATGGGACACTCAGTTCTTTTCTGATTGTGACAGTCATTACTCCAGTGATGGAGACATTTGAAACAAAACTGATGACCGCATACTTCAATCAGACTTTTGTCTACAATCACATCCAAACAGATCCAGCACAGTTCTCTATTAATTGGCTCAGGTTCTGTGGTAATTCGATGGAACATGTTAATTTTTCTTAAAAGTTTCATAATTGCCAAAACTGTACGATTACTAAACTAACAAAATAATCAACAATTGTTTCACAATTTTTTCAATAAATTCAAATAATAATTTGTTTTAAAATTTTCAACAATAATTGCCTCAATTCTGTCAAATTCCTACATTTTTAATTAAATTCTGCAAGAAATTGATGAATGAAAAATACCCCACCCTATACATCTTGAGGCTCTTATCAGTACCCTACCTGACTTTGAGTTCATTGCCCATCTCTATTATCCATTCATATTCAATTCTTCAAATTCTCTTAATTCCCTTTACAGATACTCATAGAATAATTTGAGACAAGTTAAAACTTATTTTATTGGGAAAATCACATAAACTTTACTCCTCTGGAGGTTTCAAATTTCTGAAAAGATGGGAAATAAGTTGAAGAATAAAAGTTCCCCGAATCAACTATTTTATTTTAAACTCATCTCAAACTTGTAAATTGATGGTTTGTATCCCATTTGAGTCTCAGGATTGTGAATCTTGGTTTCCAATGGCTGATTACTTTATGAATTGGGTCTTAAATACTAGAATTTCACTCATTTTCAAACACTCAATGCACTGAATTTTACTGTTTTAGTTGACGCACAAACACAGTACAAAATCTGTACAATTATTACTAAACTCAATATTCTTTCTCTTCTCAGCCAATCATTTCATACTATGTATTGACGCAAATCACTAAAAGGGTTTGAACACCAAATTGATAAAACTTGAGACCATAATTCCCTAAATAGCCCATAGCCTATAACTTCAAAGTGCACCCATTGAAAGGTCACAAATATTTATTATCCCTCAAACACCACATGTTTTTCTAAACTAATGGCAAAAAATTTTAATCCAATATAATATGTGAAACAAATTGAAGTTAAATAAAAAAAATTACGTTTATTCGGCCAATAATGCGAATAAACTATATTTTAGTGGTTTTGTGTCTTTTGATAAACAAGTGTTGGGCACTGAATGACACTGAGGCCACGTTTATGGCTTTAGAGAAGGCCAGCGCTCTATTGGAACCGCCGAAAGACCTTTACCAACAAATACACAGCGATTTAGCAGTCATTCGAAACTCATATCCAAACGTATCCGACATTAAGTATGTGTCGAATTGGGTTCCGGGAAAAGTGCTGTGCAATCAGATTAGCGATTCCGAAATGAGAAAAGTGAATGACAGCGAATTCGGACCAATAAAAGAGGAGAGGACTCCGCACTACACGGCCTTAAGCTTTAGCAAAACATATAATTCACCCGTTCTTATAAACAAACTCAAGCAAAATGGACTTATAGTCGATGGCAATGACTGTCGAGTCGACGGCATAATTGACGGAAAGTCTAATATTATTTATAATTACGATAAAAGTTATACATTTCATAAAGGAGTGGGCGATTGTTTGCTCACTTGTGCTGATAAGCACTACTGGACTTTTTCGGTAAAAAACGGAACCGCAGTCTTGATTAAAGAATCGCAAACATAACCATTCAAACCATAGGCCCAATAGACATATCTATTGTTTTGTACACTTTCTAGAAATTTCAATACTTTTAATGAACTTTTAATGAAAATTATTTATTTTATTTATTTCTCTATTCAATACATTTAACACTATTTCTTGTGTGAAACGCAAGTATTTCTTAATATGATTTTTTCATATCATTTAAAGTATTTTTAGTTTAGATTTTATGATTAATTGGAAAA